>CAUYSK010056420.1:0-20390 GCA_963575035.1 Avahi laniger
TGAATATAGATGTAAAAATTCTCAGGAAAAAAATATATGGTCATAAAATGTCCTAGGTGTTTGCTTCCTGCCTTCCTCTCTAGCTGGTCTTTTATACTCTCCTGCTTGGTCATTATGCCCCTGTCAGGAAGGTTATCTTCAAACCCGCTAATCAACACTTAAGCTAATCTGGAACTCACATAGTATTTGATCCTGCAATTTCTCTCTTAGTCCTATACACAAAAGAATTGTCACATAGGATCAAATCAATTATTAGGCAGAATTCTAATAAAGTTCCCAAGATTTCTCTCTTCACTGATGTTCATACCTGCATAATCCCAAGGACTGTAAATGAGATGGAGTTACTATCTTGTTACATTATGCAACCTGGCACAGTTGACCTTAAGATAGAAATACAATCCAGCTGATTTTAACCTGATCACATGAGCCTTTAGGAAGCAGAGAATTTTCTCCAGTTAGTCAAAGAGAAGGAAGTCAGAGTGAACCCTTTCAGCTGGCCTAGAAGAAAGTGCACATTCATATTAGAAACTTCCCTTGGACAGAAGCAGCCTCTAGGAGCTGGAAATAGCCCATAGTGCCTGACAGCCACCTCAGCCTAAAACCACCAATAAATTAATTCAGCCAACAATCAATGGGTTTGAAAGAGGAACCAGAGCCCGAGATGAGAACTGCAGCCCTGGTCGACATTTTGATTTTAGCCTAGTGAGACCCTGAGCAGCAAATCAGCCTTGCAGTGCCTAGATTTCGAAGCTAGACAATCAAGATGTGTATTGCTGGGGAAAGAATAGCAAAATATAGAGGATTCCATGGAGTCCTGTATAGCAGTTCAGAGTATCAATCAGAAGACAGTTTCACCAAGCAACAAGGATTATGAAATAAAATGCCAAGTGAAAAAAAAGGTAAAACAGAATATTGATTTATGTAATATAAAATGAAATATCATTTATGTAAGTTGAGAAGATAGGTTTGTAAAATAACAATGTGCACTTTAAAATGAAACATATAAATAAAAGACGGTAGATTAAAACCATTAGAATATTTGCATATAAGGAGGAGTTTTGGAGTCCAGAATCCAAATGAAAGAATGAATAAATAATACAAGGGAAGAGCTTTGTAAGGATCAGGAATGACAATGTGCCATGAACTGGAATGTTAAGATTAAGTCAGCCTCCAGCATAGGAAGCAGGGGAAAAGGAGAGGCAAAAAGACAAAAGTTCTACCAATTCTTTCTTTCCCTACAAATTTTCCTCACACGCATGTTCTTCCCCTGAAGGAAACTTTTACTTACACTTAAGGATCAACTTAAATGTCTCTTTCTCATAGAGATTTTCTCTTATATTCAACTCAAAATTGCACTCCTCTACGCAAATATGCATTCTATAGCACATTCTACTTTTCATTTGAAAACACCCAACACCACTGGCAATAACTTTCGTTTTAATGTGTTTATTTATGTCTCTACTCTTTAGTAACTTTTATGAAGGGAGGGGCTGTATTTCTTTTGGCAAATATTAAATTTCCTCTGCCTATTAATCACGATACCTGAAAAATAGGTTTCAAATAAATTAATGATTCAAGCAATGAATAACTAAAGGCTAAAATGAATCAAAGCAGTTTCTACCTTTTCTTTCTATAAGAAAGTGGTTTTTTTTCTTGAAAGTATGTCTCAAAAAGTGATTATGTATAAATGTCTTGCATATTCCTTCTGCCCTCTGTCTACTTTTCCCTCAGCAAAACCCTCCTCTGACTGACAAAGCAGGGTTTTGTATCTGAAGATCTAAAGTTACAGTTGGTAAAGACCTTCAAACCACTAGCTCTGCAAAGCAGTGTTTTGCTTCCTATCTTGTCTTTATAATGGTAAAGGTTTTAAACCTAAAAAGGACTACTTGAGGTAGCTGTATTTAAAATTTAAATTTTATTTCCTTCAAGATATGTTTGTAAATCTGTTCCTTTCTCTGCTGTCTTCCATTTCTTTGCATTGGATACATTTTTTTTTTCCCCTGCCTGGGTAGTTTTCTCACAGGTATTTGTATCCTTTTTGTCTGGACTTTACAAAAGAATTCTGACCATCTTAGAAAATGCATTTCGTATAGAAATGATGTTTGAATAAAAATTCAAGCATTTCTGTGACATATACATATTTCTATTTAAAACCTCCATCATAGTCTAATTTGGAAAAAAAAATCACTTATGTAGTATATCAGTTTATACATTTATTACACCACAAATGTGTTCAATAATATATCTTTTTTCTTACTGTCCAATTTATAATTGTACAGAGGCTTCTTTTTCCCATAAAACCAGCTAAATAACAACTCAGATTAAACAAAATAAAAGAGAAAATCTGGGTTGCCATTGGTTCCAAAAAAGTAAACATTTATTTCTCGGTTAGGAAATTGGTAGAAATAGGTATTAGGGCAAGAATAATAAAATGAAATTTCTCAAGAGAATTGTATTTTTTTCTAAAAAGTATTAAATAATAAGTGACAGAAAATGAGAGTCACATTCAGTTGAGGTTTATTAAGCCAAGATTTTGAGGATGCACCCAGGAAAAACACAGCCTATCGGGTCACAGTCTGAAATATTGGTTCTTGATCTACTCTTGGCCAAAGAATGACTGACACGCCAAAACTAAGGAAGGCATGAAAATGAGATTCATTGAGGAGAGAAAGATAGGATTATAGAGCAAGAGCAAGACATAGGTTTACAGAGTGAAAGCAAGATACATTCACCACAGACAATGAACCGATCCCTTCTCATGACAAAAAAGGGCCTTGGTTATGATCTGGGTTTTGCTTTATAGTGTCTGGATTGGATCTTCCTCGTGGCTCAAACGTCACCATAGAACCACTTTGATTGGGCAGTGGGGAGTTATATGTCCTGAGTCTTACTACCCATGTGGATCTCCCATGAGCCTCTCTGAAAGACTGTTGTTCTAGATCACTTTTCCAGACTCTATTGTACCTGTACTGCTTGGCTCATGGGCTAGAGAGTCCTCTGCATTCTTTTGTGCTAAGTTCTGATTGTCAGATTCTTGGGGTGTTCTTTCCTCCTAAGTGTGACAGTTAGGCTGTCTACCTAACAAGTCCACAAAATATCTGTTCTGGACTGGGCTCTCGCAGAAGAGTTTGAGAACTTTGTATTTAAAGGAAAAAAGGGTATACAAAAAAAGGGGAGGGGTGAAGGAGGTGAGCAGTGAGGCAATTGATAGTATTCCTGTAATGTTCTATTTGGTACTTAGTAAATCTGCATAAGGTAAGATGAATGTTCCAAAAAGGAGGTAGAGGAAATAGCAAACATTGTGATCTTCTCAGGGTGTGTAGAAGAGTGATTATATCTGTTCCCTACTTTGCACTGTGGAGATAAACTTGTAATTGACATTTAAGAGTTTATTTAGCTAGTACTCTGGGATGCATAGGCAGGAGGATTACTTGAACTCAGGAGTTTGAGACTAGCCTGAGCAAAAGTGAGACCCCGTCTCTACCAAAAAGAAAGAAAAAAACTCCAAGACTTTGCAGTGCGCACCTGTAGTCCCAGCTACCCAGGAAGCTGAGGCAAAAGAGTAGCTTATAACCAAGGAGTTGGAGGTTGTGGTGAGCTACAATGACCCCACTGCACTGTACCCTGGGCAGCAGAGTGAGACTTTGTCTCAACAAAAACAAACAAGGCAACTGAACACTCCAATAAAAAATTTAAAAAAAAAATAAGAAATTTAAAATAAAAGAAAAGAAGAGTTTATTTAGGCTACAGTCTTTAGGTTATAATTGACATGCACTCATTTTATAGGGGCTATACATCTCAAAGGGTTGTTTTAGGGCTGAAGGAAATAAGAAATATTTTATCCCAAAATATGTTTTTTTGATATATTTTGAGATGGATATGGGCAAACAGGAATAATGCTTCAAGGCTATCTAGATGGGGAGGCTTAGGGAGAAATTTGTATCTGTAGAAAATCTCAGTTAAATGTAGCTAGGCCCTGCCTAGTTGATCTGAGAGTCTGACACCCTTAAAGGTCTGAATAAAAGCATTTCCCTGAGGGCTCTTAAAGTGAGGCTTATTTGCATAATAACAACACGTTGCCAGCCAGCCCTCCTTTCTCCTTCCTATACTCTGTCCACGAAATACTCTGGGTAGTCATTTTCTAAGCCCCTTCATTTCTTAAAAGAGGATCCTGTTTCTGAAAGTTTGATACTTGTCTCAAGGCCAAGAATGAAGAACAAGGACAAGTGGTTTGAGTAAAAGGAAAGAAAAGTTTGTTAATTTGCCAGCAAATAAAGAAGACCATGAACTAGCATCTCAAAGACTGCAATTCTGCCTTTAAGCGGAAAAGAGGGCTTTTTAAAAAGGAGGGTTTTCAGCAGTCGGGCTTGGGTCCATGTGACCTATGTCAAAAGTTGGGGCTTCGAGCTATTGTTGTTTAACTATAATTGGTGGTTTTGTAAGACCTTATCTCCTAGGACAATGAATATCTCCTGACCCTTGGACAATTCTGTTGAGCCATCTCCTGTGGTTTAAGATACTAGAAAACAAAAAGCAAAGAACATTTTTTTCTGTCACTTTGATTACTGGCCTCAGGAAGAAATGCAGGTTTTAATTCCCGAAAAGTGGGGGAGGTTAGAGATAACTCATAAAACATTTTGTTGCCCTTTTTCAAATCTTAACCTCTGTAACAGAGCATTCTCTATTTTTACCACATTATAAGCAGATTCCAACATGCTTTTAAATGCACAAGAAAAAAGATGAAAAATGAAACTTAAAAAAGTTGAGAACCCAATGAAGAAAGGAGGCATTTCTAAGTAATTACTCTGCTAAGTGCTCTGTGTCCTGTGTCAATCTTCCCAACAAATTTCCCCCTCATAGATATCCTCATGTTAGGTAGATAGTGAGAGATTATGGGTCACCTAGGGACAAAAGTGGATGCTGTTGCTTTGGTACAATTGCCCCACCTGGGACGAGGCCCCCATCTTGGTCCTGCTCCACCCTAATCTCTTAGTCCCGCTCCACCCTAATCTCCTGAGCAATTGCCACACCTGGGGAGGAGGGAATATCCTACGAATCTGCCAAAACTTAGTGTGCCAGCTGCAAAAGGATGCAGAGGACAAGCTAAGCAGCATAGGTACCATAGAGTCTGCAAATTGAACTAGAACAACCAGCATGCACAGTAATGCAGCTCCCAACTGTCCAATCAAAGTGGTTCCATGGTGACCTCTGAACCGTGAGAGAGGTCCCAATGCAGATACTAGAAAACAAGATGCGGACCATAACCAGATCTTTTTTTTTTTTGGCCCCTTCTTTTTGCTCTGCCTTTGCTGCAACAATGGATCCAGTCATTATCTGTGGCATATGTGTCATGCTCTGTAAACCTGTATCTTGTTCTTACTCTGTATTTCTATCTTTCTCTCCTCAATAAACCTCATTTTCATACTTGCCTTACTTTGGTGTATCTGGTCATTCTTCGACCATGAGCGCACTAAGAATCGACAGTTTCAGACTAAGATCTGACACACCAGATTGAAGATGAGGAAGATGAGGCTCAAATTATTTAATGTGTTTAAGTCAAATGAAGCTAGGAAGTTTCAGGACCACCATTCTAACCAGGAAGTATGGCCTCCCGTCCGCTCTGTTGTCTATATCTTAGGCTCCCTGCAACCATGCATTCCACTAACAGATATTTACTGAGTAGCTACTTTGTTAAATGTACTGTTCTGGTTACCAGAATGGCATAAGTATTGGGGGATTCAATTTTCTAAGCCTACGTTCTCTCTCTTGAAATTGCAAGATTAGATAATTCTCCTCTATTACTTACCAGGCTTCCTCAAACTTAATTCCAGACAACTATGGTCTCCATGTAGTCAGAAATGCACTAAGGAGCTCAGGAAATTTCACCCCAGAATATGAATCCTTGGTATAAAGAATATTTTGAATTACTCGGAGATCAACAGGCCCTTAGAGATCAACAGGCCCTTAGAGATCAACAGGCATTGAAATGGGCTTCCCTCTATCTGCCTAAACCAGATGGACTCATCAAAAAGAACAATTGACTTCCCTTCCCCTCCCTGTTATCTCAATATATTGTAGGAAAGAAGATCAAGAATGCAACAGGTCCTGGCCCAAATCATTTTTAATATAATGCCCGTCTCTCAGGTTAATTTACAAGTCAATCTGTTCCCCCCATCAATTCATCCTCCCTAGCAACCATTTATTGCCCCTAAACAAAATGATCTATATTCCTCATCTCTCTCACCCCTCTAAAATGAAGGTATATAAATTTCTGGACCCCACGGGGATGTTGTGCAATCACTCTGTAATTCTCCCCATCGGCATGGTAAATAAACCTCTTTCTCTTATTAATTTGCCATAACTGTGAGTTGATTTTTTTTTTTTTTTTTTTTTTTTTTTTGAGACAGAGTCTCACTCTCTTGCCTGGGGTGAGTGCCGTGGCATCAGCCTAGCTCACAGCAACCTCAAACTCCCGGGCTCCAACAATCCTACTGTCTCAGCCTCCCAAGTAGCTGGGACTACAAGCATGAGCCACCATGCCCGGCTAATTTTTTCTATATATATCTTTAGCTGTCCAATTAATTTCTTTCTATTTTTTGGTAGAGATGGGGTCTCGCTTTTGCTCAGGCTGGTCTCGAACTCCTGAGCTCAGAACGATCTGCCCACCTCGGCCTCCCAGAGTGCTAGGATTACAGGAGTGAGCCACCGTGCCCGGCCGATTTTTTCTTTTTTTTTGAGACAGAGTCTCACTTTGTTGCCCTGGGTAGAGTGCAGTGGTGTCATTCATCATAGTTCACTACAATCTCAAACCCCTTAGCTCAAGTGATCCTCCTGCCTTAGCCTCCCAAATAGCTGAGACTACAGATGCGCACCACAATGCCCAGCTAATTTTTCTATTTTTAGTAGAGATGGAGTCTCACTGTTGTTGAGGCTGGTCTCAAACTCCTGAGCTCAAGCAATGCTCCTGTCTGGTCTCCCAGAGTATTAGGATTATAGGCATGAGACACCATGCACAGCTTGTATGTTGATTTTTCAGCAAACTTTTGGGGGAAAGGGTAAGTGTCCCCTCACTTCCACTCTACACATAAAATTAGCTTTTCTTTTATTATGTACTCTTCTTCACTTTTCTGAAAATAAAAATCAGATGACTATCATTAAAACACTAATTGTCCCACACTTGTGAGGCAGATGTGATCATTAAACATCTTTCCAATTTTATGTCTCTAGAGAGCCACAAGTTGCGTAACAAGTATTCTCTATTGTCAGAGAGGTTAAAATATGGCTCAGAAGGCAGTTGGGTAAGAGCTTTTAGACTACAAATTGATATGGCTTTCTTACTGTTCAAACTGCTTTGAAGCTTTAAATGAAATAGAAAAATAAGTAGAACCAGTTCACCTTTAATAGCATAATAGCTAAAAGCTTAGTGTATCCACCAGATACTACTACCAAAAAGTCTGCCTTCTGCTTCTCTATAAATCATCCAAGTGATGCATCTTTGTCCAGTATACAGCATAAAATAAGTGCAGGTCAGTTATCTGATTTTAAAAATAGCCATAGGTAAATTATCTGATGAATTTGTTTAAGTTGTGATTCTCACTCATACATGAAAATAAATTATGCACCTGGGAATTTGATAGGAAATCTGTATTATAAGCTCAAAGCCAAGTATATCTAAAATATAAATATATATATATACTGGAATCTAGTTATCCACGGCTAAAATAAAAAGCACATTCAAACAACTTTTATTACATCTCGAATTATGTTTTAGTCCATTTGCTTATTTCATTCTCAGTCAGTTAACTATAAAGAACCATATTTCAACTGAAGACCAGAAACTTGTTTTCTAGATATAAAATAATTACATACATTTTGCATAGCTCAAAAATGTTTGTCTTTCTCCATCACTGTTTTGATTTAGAATTTTCTTTAACCCATTACAGTACAACAGCCAAATAAATCTGTAGCTACATAAAAGAACAATATAAAAGTGCCAAAGCATTTTAAAAGTGAAAAATAAAAGGACTTTTAAAAGTATTATGGCAACCACTTTCAGAACATAAGGAAGTTTAGCCACATTTAGTAAACTAACATTTTAGGACCTTCCCAATACCTCTTGTCCTCTTGGAACTGATAAGAATGCGTGTGAAATCTATCAAATGAACTAATTATAAAAGGTAAGGGAAGGATTTATAAATGCAGGGCTTGACCTGATCTTAAGTAACCAATTAAGCCCACAGCAATTTAGTTTAATATCTGAGTTTATGTTCCTTTAATTTACAGCTAACCAGAAGGTCATACATAAAACATCTAGCTGTCAGTGAATTTACTCATATTTTTAAATAACAATATCCTTGAACCTTCATAGATTGATTTCTTGCTAATTTGTGGTTTTATTTATTTAGTACTTTATTTTTTCAAAGCATTTGAGAGACCGCCTCTGTGTCAACATGTAAACATACAATATCTTCATACTAAAATTACTTTGCAACAAACCAAAACAAACCTCTCTCTGGATCTGTGAATGTCCCAGTACTCTTAAACCCTATCATTCCACATTATTAAATATATTATTAAAGGTCACTTTGTTTCATAGGTACATGAAACCATCCATAACAGCAATAATTACATCCAGCTTTTAGTATTTTTTTCACAAACATATAACAATCGCTGCTGATGGACTGTATTCTAAGAACAAAAGCTAAATGTGAATTATAATGACAATAGTTTCAATCAATACCGGATGATTCTTCATTAAGCGTCAAATTAATATTTGCTGATTGTAGTGATGGTAGCAGATGTGGTAATAGTGCTACTAGCACTACTTTAGTCATTTAATGTACAAAAGAAAAGAAAGAAGTGAAAGTAGGAGAAGAATGAAGAAAAAGAGGAAGAGAGGGAGAGTAACAGAAGGGAAGAAGGGAAAGAGAAAGAAAAAGATGGAGAAGGAGTGGAAAACAATTAAAATGATGAAGTGAGAGCCACAAATGCCTTGCTTAATAGCAATTATTAGCCATTAAAAACAGTATAAATATATTTATTTACAATCTGGTAGCATTTAAATGACTAAATATAAATGCATGTTAATTCTTTTCATTCAAATTCAAGAAAAATGGCCATACTATACTAGTATGCTTTCCCAGTTGATTAAAATTTATTTTATTAAATTAAATTTTTAAATAGTTAATGCGTGTCTTATTGCCTTTATTATTTTTTTATTAGTATATTAGACTTGTGCTTCTAGATCATTTCAATGTGCCTTATTTGACAAAAGCAGATGTTGGAGATTTTCAATCTCAGTGTTGTTCTGGGACAGTCTCAGTGCTCTGCCCGTTTCCACCAGAATTCTTTTACTGTTTCTGGGTTCTGTACTGTACCATGTGTGCTTTTACTTCCAAAGGCCTCATTTATTACTATTCTTAGAAGGATTATCTTATTCTAGCAGAGCAGCAGAAAGCTAGCTATGCCTGCGAGTCAAGTTCGCCTGGAGTCTGACTCCTTCGTGTGAAAATGAAACAGGTTCTGAGGCAAAACTTACATGCCACAATCTCCCTGCTAAAGCCCTGCATTCCCTCCATTGTGTTTCCTCTTCCCCGTCCAAGTCCTGGTTCCCTCATGCCTTTACTGCTGTCTCTCAGGAACACCTTCTTAGCAAATCACTGCATACAAATACTTGCCTCAGTTCTGCTTCTAGGAAACCAGCCCTAAGAAAATTATAAAACAAATAAATGA
The DNA here is from genome assembly GCA_963575035.1 of Avahi laniger. Classification (NCBI taxonomy): domain Eukaryota; kingdom Metazoa; phylum Chordata; class Mammalia; order Primates; family Indriidae; genus Avahi; species Avahi laniger. The sequence continues at coordinate 9,733 of CAUYSK010056420.1, forward strand.
ATTGAGCAGTGGCTTTTTAGACTTTTTGTGTGGAAACCAAAATTTTGTATCATGAAAAACAGAAAATACTTGAAATGAACACATGTAAAAACTCAGATTGATTCAACAACTTTTCCCTCTATTATTAGCCTGTGTGGTTGGGGGCCATGTTTGTGCACGTTGAGGGGGGTGTGTTCAATGGCTCAGAAATAGAGAGGGGGTTGTTAGCTCTTAGCATTACTATAAAAAACCCTAAAAATAGAAACATCACACTTAGAAATTGAAAGATATGAAAAAATTGTTGTAAATTATGATATCTATTACATAGCTTCAATGTAATTTAATTACCATTATAAAAAATAAAAAAATGAGTCCTTTTAGAGACAGTATGTGTCACACATATGTCTGTATATAATATTTACATAAATAACTAACCTGAATCTGTGTTCATATCATCCAATGTGCCATAACTTATCTTTACATATACATATTTTTATAGAAAAAAATAAAAGTGAACTTGTCTACTTGCCTGTATATGGAAATATAAGCATTGAAAGCTTGTCTCCTCAATTCTAATTTTAAAGTTTTTATAAATTATCTTTTAAAATCACATCCAAATAATATTATTAATGTTTGCTTTTGGGCACAATCTGTAAAAACAATTATTTAAACATACATGGTTCTGCATTGTTTATTAGGAAACTTGGAGTCATATGGTTCATACTAATAATTTTTAGCCAAGAATGGCGACAGACAGGCTTCTAATGCTTAACTGGAATTTTAAGAAGAGAGTAAGCACACAAAATTATTCATTCTATGTAACAAGGAAATCCAGTAGTAAATCTGGCTTCAAACACTGCTGGATCTGGGATAATATTCCTTTACATCTCTAAACTCTGCTTCCCGAACCCACCCTTCCTATTTCTTTGACCTAATTTCTCAAATGAGCTCTTTATAGGAGACAGTAAAAATGGTGACAAGTCACACCAAACCTATATTATATCAGGTAAATGATTCTCTGAAAACATGAGCCTTTTTTCCTACGAACTCAACATAAAACCCAGCTATGATTTTATTGCTCAGGAAACCACATAGAGATATAATCACTATATTAGGGGCTGTGCCTCTCTGATAGACCAGGCCTAGGCATGTATCTAACCTAACCTGAACCACATACGTTAAGAGTTGGAGAAGTTCTATAATCAGAAGAGGAAATATATATATTACATACATAAAAGCAAAAGATATTCTGGATATTGTCAGAACTAGGATGCTGTCAGGTTCAAGTTCCATGTTTAGATTACCACAAAAGAGTGTTCTCACTATCCAATGAATTGATTGGAAGCCAAGCAGAAATCACAAAGGAGAAATCCAGAGAATGGAAGGAAACGGTCAATGAATATTGACTCCTGCCAAGTTGGTGTGCTCAGTCTTACTGAGAAAATGTGCACTTGAGTGAATCTGAAAAGACTAAAGAATAGATTTTTTTAGACTTCTAAAATGACACTCCGTTTCAGCTTTCTTAATCTTTTTCACTTTTATCTTTATGTACATTAGTATTAATTGTAATTTACCTATTTGCAAATGTATAACACAATTATAATAAATTGTGCCCTAACCATTAACATTAATTCATTATTTTATTTGTCAATGCATTTATCTATTTGGCTAATATATATTTATTTATTGCTTGTCAGGTATCAGGAATTGTTTTTAGGGTGGGGCATGCAAAAATTGTTAGGACTTGTTTTCTCTTATTGAAAATCTCAGTGTCCAGTTAAGAATAAATACATGTAAAATATCTGAGCAAGGACCATATTCCACCCTTTTCATCTTTGTCATTCATTCATGTATCTCACATAATACAAGCACATAGTAAATGGTCCAAATATTTCATCAATGAATAAGTCAATGCATAAATGTATAATATTAATACTAGTAGCTGATATCACTCATATTTTCTATATATATGAGCCAATGGATGTACACATAAAACATTAAAAATACATTTCAATCAAATCGTATTAATAGGTTAGACTTAACAGTCATTTATGTACTTAATTAAATATAATATCTAATTTACCAAAAATATTCTTTCTCCTTATATTTTAGAAGGAATTTCATTGAGTGATTTGAATAGCTTTTGGGCATTTAAAAACCTGTACTAAATACAAATGATGTAATTGTTTTCTAAGAAAACATATTCTCGAAGAGATAATCAAATAGTTTTATTTTTCTTCTGTAAAAATTATTACTGTAGCATTTACTTATAGATAACATCAATAAAACACTCCTTTTGATAGTAAAGAAGGCAAAATTATCTGAAATTTTACCTTCTTGTGTTCTATTTCCTCTCATTTTATTGGCATAGCATTAAAATATAAGTGATTTCAAGTGAACAGATCAGTATGGGTACAAGTAATAATAGTTGGGAATTACTACCTAGCTTTGATAAAGTTTACACATGTTTATATAGCATATGAATTTGCAAAAACAATTGATTATGTAAAATTTGTGTTTTTTTAATCCACTGTATCCAGAAGGAAAAAATCTCGGGTGCAGTGAAAATAAGCAAATAAATCAATCAACGAATCATTAAATGAGTACAGTTATAAATGAGATGTAAGAGTCAATTAGATTTCACTGAAGGAACAGCAGCGTAAAATTTAGAGTACTGAAAATAAGAAAGTACACACACTTATTCTGGATAAAAGAAAAAATACTAGCTGTATACAGCAAACAATTGTTTGTTGTCTTGGTTATGTATTAGTCAGCTCGGGCTGTCAAAACAAAATACCACAGACTTAACAACCCAAATTTATTTCTCATAGTTCTGGAGGCTGGAAAGTCCAAGATGAAGGTCCCACAGGGTTCAGTTTCCAGTGAGGGCTCTCTTCCTGGCTTGCAGACGGCCACTTTTTCCTCACATGATCTTTCCTCTGAGTGAGAGTGGAGAAAGAGAGCTGCATGCTTTCCAACATCTCTTCTTAAAAGGACACTATTTTTATATGATCAGGTCCCCATCTTTATGATCTAATTTAACCTTAATTACCTCCTTAAAGGTCTCATGTCCAGATATAGCCACCTGGGAGTTAGCATTTCAAAATATGCTTGTTAGGGGATATATAGATTTGGTCCATAATACTATAAATAATACCTAATAATAAGATACTCTAGTTGTATCTCTGCTTTTTCTTTTCCATGAATTCTTCTTAAAGTGTTTATTCATTCTCAAAGTAATAAAAGACAATTGCATTTTATCAGTTAGCACACTGAATTTTTTAAAAAATGTAACTTTGTTATTTTTTAAACAAACATTATGATTGAAAATATTGTTAAATCCCTGTATATATGCTTAAATAAATGATATTTAAATCCATTAATATTATTTGTAATTTATTCTCCCTTAAAACTTTTCTTAAAATACATTCTAAAACATCCATGAAAAAATGGAATCTGCACATAGAATATATTGTTCATAATTACAATTTCTATATAAATTCAGAATTTTTACATTTTATTGGAAAACTAAGAAGTTGTCTTTCTATGTTGCACCAAATACTTGAACTAGGAATCAAAAAATACAATTTTTATTTCCAGATTTATTGTTAGGTTTTATATCTTAGAAAAAGTCATTTGATTTCTCAGCCCTCTCAGTTAAGCAAAGAACCTGAATATACAAGGTGCACTATCTCTTTATTCTCTCATATGTTAAAATTAATTCATGAATTTACTGTAGTGTTTGCTTTTCTGCTGTTCTTTGCCCTTGCCTCTGTTTCTGGCAGTTGCATATTCCAACAGATAATTTCTTACGGGTTCAAGTCTGCCCTGAAATTTTACAGAATCCTAAGATCAATAGCCTTGGTTGCCCATCCCATTATTTAGAATAATGTGATAGTTTCTGAATGTGAATTCAGCGGCTCAGCTATTGGTTTTGGATGTTTTTCATTGAACTATCTCCTTTAATTCTCCCTTTCTAACCAAAAACCTGAGACAATGCACTTGCATTTGATCTTTAGATACTTTGATGGAGAAAATAAAGATTGAAAGGTTCAAATATTCATTATATTATCATTTTCATCCAATAATCATGATAATCACTCTAAATAAGTTATTTTATATAATCTACCATACTTTTTTTTTAATTTCAGTATATTATGGGGGTACAGATGTTCAGGTTATGTATGTTGCCCTTGCCTCCCCACTCCAGGTTTTACTTGAGAAGCCTGAAGATTACAGAAATTCACCAAATGTCAGGATAAAAACTCAGCCTTAGCTAACTCTAACCTCAATGTTCTCTCCTCAAACCATATTAACTTCCCAAATCAGATCTGTTATGAATATTGTCCTCTTTACCCCACTATTCTGGCCTGATTTACTGTTTACATTCTCTCTCCTTAGTTTCTGTTTTATTGTTGGGGCCACTAGAGATCTCCCCTCTTTCTGGAAAACTAAAGCCCTGCTCAGAAATCCGGCCTATCTGGTGCCTGATTTCCTTTCTGTCTTTATTAACAAGCAGTGGAGAAATATGTGGTTACTCCACCCTACTCCTGCGTCAGCATTTCTTCTAACTTCTGATAATTATTGATCCTATGGGTAACCTGCACCTGTTCACTTAACCCCACCATTTTGTCTACAAGTCTGAGTCCTACCTAGCGTCACGGTGTTTGGACCTGGGACCAGAAGCCACACGTAGGACCCTTCTGTGCAGATCCTTCCAGTTCTCAAATAAATCTTTACAAGCAAGTTTTTGCCTTATCAGAGGGCATTGTAACTTTTTTCTTTCAATTTGTAAGGTGTAGTTAGTCTCCCCAAACATTACCATATTAAAAATAATGATGTACAGAAAAATTATTTGTTGACTTATTAATTTGTTTGGAATATTATTTCTTTGCAGACACAAATTCTATTGGATTTTGGTTTTATTTATTAAATGTTTTCTCTCTTTCTGGGATCATTTGCTTGCTCTGAGGATGATGATAAATATATCTCCACATTAAGAAAAGTTAAATAATGCCAAGCATATAAAATTATACTTTAAAAACCCTGGTTTTGGTGCTTTTATTCACACTGATTCTTTTAAATTTCTTTGTACTGTTTTATAATATGTATATAGGCAAAATATACAAATATCACTTTTCACTTATATCACCTTTGTTTATTTTAAATATAGAGATGTTATTTAATTATGTGTACATTATTTTAATTTTGCAATAACATCCATATTTTTAGACAAGCATAGACCTAGCGTTAAGAAATATTTATTTCAGGATAGTGAAATAATATATGATAAGTAAATTGTTTAATTTGTGCCTTTCTATAACTTCTAATTTTCTACTTTGGAAACAAATTTCCTTTGTAATCAGCAAATAATGTATAATAATGTTTCAAAGTAAAAAGTCAGAATATGTATGAAATTACATTTTCTTGATAGAATAACTTATAATATATACTAATATTTAAGACTAACTAATCATCTTTTAGCAACAATTTACATTACATAGTTTTATAAGAGATGGTAAGACATAATAATATTTGAGCTGCCTTTAATGGATGAAAATAATAAACTCCTATGCAGATTTACAGAGAATATTTATCTTCATTAGGTAGTGATTCTTTACTCTATGCCTCTTTGCCAATGCCTTTGGAATTTTTTTCATTTTAAGGCAAGTTTACTTTTATATTATCCAATAGCCATAAAGGAATTCATATGGGACATTACAGAGTGAATCCGTGATGAACGAAAAAAAAAAAGGAATAAAAAGACTATTATCACAATATGATACAAATACAATATACACTTGTTTTACAGCATATATGATAAGATATAGAGTAAGTAGTATATGACATGTAGGATCATGCACAGTAAGCAGCATCGTAGAAGAGCATGAATGTGAAAGTACGTGGAATGTTCACAAAACCGAAACATTTCATGACTCACAGCTTTAATGCAATTGTGTGGCATAAATGAATTTTAGTTTGCATAAATAAATTTTACTGATTATAGTAACTGAAGAAGAAATTATAGTTTGCTATGAGGGAAAGAGGTTCACTATGTATGTGTAATGTAAATTTGAGTTGCTGATGGACTTTCTGGAATGCAGAGCTACCTAATGGTTATTTAGAAATATTTTCACAATTGAAGAAAAAGCTGGGGTTGTAGGTTTGAATATGCACAAGATATTCAAGATCTCTGAATCCATAATTCTAAGATTGACCAAAATGAGATAGGTGATAAAGAAGGGAAAGAAAATACCAGCATCCTGCAAATTTAAAAAGCAAGAGGAAGGAAAATAGAAAACAAAATTGACCAAAAAGTATCTTCAGTAAAAGTAGAAGCTATTTTAGCAGACGTGGTGTCTGAAAACCAAAGGATAAAATTTTAGGGACACAGATCAACTGTGTTTTATCAGCAAAGTGGATTTAAACTTTCATTGTTCTACATATACGAATGATGAATGTGATATACATTTACTGTTCAATCAGTATTAATAATTTATATTTTATATTAAATGCCACCCTAGTGTAAATAATCCAACATGATAATTGATATTTCATATAAAATTTTTATCAAAGTCTTATTATAAATGTAAACATTCTTATTATTTGGAAGAATAACTAGAGAGTAAAATAATGTACACAAAAACTGAAGTCTCAGGTCTTTCTGTAGTGAAATAACGGGACAAGCATTCAGTTGATAAACTGGCATTCAAGGTTCCTCTCCAGTACTGTTAGCTTTGGGTGTAACCATACTGTGTCGAAGCTCTGGGACACAAATTCTAGTGGGCATCTGGGAAGGTCAGCATTATTATACATGAACCAAAAAGAGGGATGCTACATAACTTGTCAGGATCCACAAAATTTTATATATAGTAAGATGTGAATGATCTAAATATATATAAATTTCTTTTAACTAGCATAAATTTTTAAAAAATAGCATGGATTATATGGAAAGAAACTGGAAGCAAAATTTGCCATATAATTAAGAGAAAACCTGAATGATGTATATTTTGTTCAGACTTGCAACCACATCATGGGAAGTCTACATACCTTTAGGAAAAAAATGTATCTAAAGTTACTAGTGGTAAATCATGGATATTTGGATTTGGAGAATGCGATAAATGAGAAGCCATCATATATTGTAATAAATTCTTTTGCTCTTTTTTATGGCTGCACTGATAGATTTAGAAAATTAACTGTACAAAAATTCTTATGGAGTTATGTAGAGCCTTGGCTGAATTACTGCTACTAAAATAGAAATATACTAGCTGGTACAAATAAGTGTTTATATCCTTGCGTATCACAAATAAGAAACCAAAAAGAACTATCGAAAGGAACAGAAGAGATTCATTTCATGATCTTTTTTTTTTTGAGATTATAATAAAAATTCAAAGCATTTTTTCCTTTCTATTTTATCTGAGGTTATCTTATAAAGAATCAATATGGGAAGATTAACAGAATATGAAGAAAAAATAAAGTTGAAAAATGGAAATAAAAGTATCTTTTTTGTCTTGATAGACAGATATATATCCATTTTCAAAGGCATAGATTTGAGTTGCATAAAAGCTCAAACTCAGGGATACTGTGGGAGACATATTAAGCATATATAACTGAAAAGCTTTTACCCTTGCCCATTACTTTCCTGTAACAAGCATTGCTTGTCCTCCCTCCACCGCCTTTCCTGATGCTAAAAAACCCCCGTCACAGTTTTAGACATACTTATGTGTGTTTGGGGAAGTTTACAGAGAGTGTGGTTGCTACATAGATAGGTCAAAGGGCTTCGTTGTTCCGGGAACAAAGGTGGACAGAACATTGGTTGGAAGGTCTCTGTGAGCTGTAAAGGCAAGTGTTGACAGATGTTCTGCTCCAGTTAGAAGTAGGAATAACACACGTGTCTTCTCAGCACAGGCTACGGGTATGTTCATTCTAAAAATAACAATGGATTTGCTGGTACCGGTTCGGGAACACTGCTCCAGGACCCTGGGGCCCAGTAGCCTTGTCAGTGCTGGCTCCCTTCCTTCCAAAGGCCACTCTGGATCTGTTCTTCCACACTCTTCTCCTCAGTTCTCCCAAATATCCTAGTCCCCTGGGAACTAGATGCATGGAATGCTTTTCCTCTACTTTTTTCCCAATCTGTTGTTTGTTATTGTCCATTTTGCCTCCTTTCAATTTTTTTTTTTCTTCTGGCAAATAAAAAAATTCAGCTTTTACAATTTCTGTTATGTTTTCTAAAACTTATTTCTAAGGTTTTTTAAAAAAAGAAATAAAACACTGAATATTTACTGTTTCTTTTCTTTTTTCTTTTTGTCGTTTCTTCATAAAACAATTCTCTTTCTCTGGGAAGGCCATTTGGGTGTATCTGTCTAAGTACACCTGCAATAATTCACCTTAGAGGTGTTAAATTAAGTTTGGCCTAAAGCTTTCTCCGTACATAGTGAACTGTAACCTAACTTGATGTGTAACAGACTGTAACCTACTCTGTAACGAGTAGCTGAGTCTCAGCCAATCACAGCAGCCAAACCTCAGTCAACTAGACAGCCAACTGTTCTGACACGGTTCAAATAAGGCTACTATCCTGCTGCAACTAATTCAACAGTTTTTGTGCCTCACTTCCGTTTTCTATATGTCGCTTCCCTTTCGCTGTCTCCTTTTTGCAGCCTTGGAGTTGCTCTGAACCTATTCTGTTTCTGGGGGCTGCTCAGATCTGTAAATTCTTCTTTGCTCAAATAAACTGTGTTATATTTCATTTGTCTGAAGTTTTTCTTTTAACAGAGGGCATTTGGAATGTGTGTGAATGATTGCCAACATTACTGAGTTTTCTAATAGCATTTAATTAGTGAGTGTAAGGAATTCTAAAACTCCTTCAGTGTGGGCAATAGAGACAAGAAAAATTGTTCCAATCAGAATAAAAATAATATCCCTATTAGGATATATTGAAAGTGGAGTGGCTGCTTATAGAAATTATAGAAAAAAAAAACACAACAATGACTATAATTCTACTATAATGTAGAAAACTATAGAGAGCATTATAAATATATAATTCAGAGAGATTAAAAGAGGTAGAAATTCACCTAATTCATCTAGCAGAGGGATAGAACAGCTCATGGGAACTATAAATTTAGAAATGTTGTTGGAAAAAAGAAAGTATCCTTATTATTCTTTACCGTGTCAATCATAAGAAACAATGAATATGTTTTATAAACAGAGATCTTGTATAATACATTGCTGACCATATATGCTCTGTAATTATTTTTTAAATAGATTCACAAAGTAATAAAAATATTGAGCATAAGTTCTGGTGTGTACCATTTATACAAATAAATGTTTCTAAGTTTACAAGACATTGAAAAATACGTAGCATAAAATTTGGGGGAGCTATTATTTTTTTAAATCTGCCATTTAGTTTTTTTGTTATAAATGCTACAGGCACATAGAAATTGCTCAATGAAACAAACAACTATAATTTGTAAGATCTCTAACTTCAAAAATTAAATTGCTGGCAATTAACAGAATTATTCTCTAGTAGAGAAATGAAAAATTCTTAATGTTCAAAATTTGACTAGAATCATGGGAATTCCTATATTAGGTACCATGTGAAAGTTTTTTTTCTATTCACTGGTGAGGTTTATTTGCTTATTAAAAGAATAATTCAACATTTATCTTATCTTTAGTTCTAGAAGAGGAATAAAAGATAGAGATCAAGATAAGCAGTGGTTAAGCTAAAGACAAGACTGCAATATCCATGGGGAAATTGGGATTTCAAATTGATTACACTCTAGAAGACAGGAAAAGGGCTCTGAATATCTGGCAATAGTTTAGTTTGAAAGCCAGTTCCATAATACACAGACATTTGTTTACACAGCTTGTCTGTCCTTGTTTATACTAAACCAAAATTATATATCAAAAGTGGATTGTTGCAGCACCAACATATCATAAAGCTTGCTTTCATGTTTTGATAATTGTGTGACTGATTTCTTGCTCACTTGTTATCATAGCAACATCCAACACCAGTTTCCCAGAAATGGAAGCAGAGTTGGCAAAATGTTCATACGTAATTATGTTTTTCTCCTGAATGCTCAAAACATAGTCAACTTTTTAAACTGCTATAATCTTACTGTGATTTTAACAAAGTTGTCACACACAAGCTTTGATATGGGAAGGACCCTGATGAGTGACCCCATATTGAAAGGAAACATTTGCCTGTTGCCGTGAATATTCAAATATCTTCTTAACTTCATGTTGCTCTATGAATTAGTATTAAACGTGTTTTGGGGACAGGATTTGTCTTAAGAGTTTTACAGAGTTTTGCCCTGAAAGAATATGTGAACCTGTTGGTTTGCATTTCGAATGCTGTTACGCTCGGGAGGGCGTCTCTGAAAGGTAGTAGCGGCTGTATCCCACGAGGTGCCACGTTTCTCAGACCTAAAGAATTGGATTCGCTTTGTAAAGCACAAGTGAATCTGTTAAAAACTATAGGCCGAGAGCTGACAATGGAGTGCCCTCCGGAACAAACAGCTTTCCAGAAATGACAGCTTCCCGAATGGCTAAAAGCAAAGCTTTTGTTTAAACCACTCTAGACTACCTGTCTCCATTCACTATAACCTAATAAACATGGAGCTTACATATCTCTGTTTAACCCCTCTGTTTAAATGATAAACTTACCTTAGAATTTAGAAATT
>CAUYSK010056424.1:0-49114 GCA_963575035.1 Avahi laniger
GGAGAAAATATTCTCATGCTCTACAACTGATAAAGGGCTGATAACTAAAATCTGTTTAGAATTCAGGAAAATCAGCAAGAAAAAATCAAACAACCCTATCAAAAAGTGGGCAAAGGACATGAACAGAAACTTTTCAAAAGAAGATTGACTAATGGCTAACACACGTATGAAAAAATACTCAACATCTCTAATCATCAAGGAAATGCAAATCAAAACCACAATGAGATATCACTTATCTCCTGTGAAAATGGTCTTTATCAAAAAGTCCCAAAACAATAAATAATGGCATAGATGTGGAGAGGTAGGAACACTCATACGCTACTGGTGGGACTGCAAACTAGTACAACCTCTGTGGAAAGCAATATGGAAATACCTCAAAGAGATACAAGTAGAATTATCATTTGATTCAGCAATCCCATTACTGGGTATCTATCCAATAGAACAAAAGACATTATATAAAGAAGACATCTACACTGGAATGTTTATAGCAGCACAATTCACAATTGCAAAGATGTGGAAACAACCCAAGTGCCCATCAATACATGAGTGGATTGATAAAATATGGTATATGTATACCATGGAGTTCTACTCAGCCACAAAAAACAATGGTGCTATAGCACCTCTTGTTTTATCCTGAGTAGAGCTGGAACTCATTCTACTAAATGAAGTATCCCAAGAATGGAAAAACAAGCACCACATGTACTCACCATTAAATTGGTTTTAGCTGATCAACACTTAAGTACATATATAGTAATAACATTTGTCGGGTGTCAGGCAGACGGGAGAGGGGTGGAGGTGTTGGGTATAAACACACATAATGGGTGCGGTGTGCACTGTCTGGGAGATGGACATGCTTGAAGCTCTGACTCAGGTGGGGCAAGGGCAATATATGTAACCTAAACATTTGTACCCTCCGTAATATGCTGGAATTAAAAAAAAATAAACACACCAAAATATGGTTTTAGGAAGGAAGGAAGGAAGGAAGGAAGGAAGGAAGGAAAGAGGGAAGGAAGAAAGGGAAGGAGGAAGGAAGGTTACATCCTTTGTTAAGTCTTCTGTAGTGAACATCTATTGTTTGACCGGCTCATCACCGATTCTTCCTTTCTTCACTACACACCCCTCCTATCACTCACTCTCAGTCCTTGTGGTTTGGGTGGAGTTGGACCCACACTCCCACAATCATGGATAGGTGTGGGATAAAACATAGTCCAACACACTAAAAACACTAAAACAAAAGACGTTTGCTAGAAAGATTGGGAAAGAAAAGGTATCTTTCTTCTCAGTTTATACAACTAAGACTCAAATTCCGAAGTAGCCCTCGGCTATTGTTTAGAGTGAGCCTGACCAAATATGAAATTCACCCAGAAGAAATCACAGTAAAATGATGGAAGTGAGGAATCGCAGTCCTGGTGGCATCCTTCTTGGGTTTTTTGAGTGCCAAATCTACTTCTACCCTTTGGTGCTTAAGATGACTGAATTATGTTTATGTACTTGCAATTGGAGTGGAGGCAGGAAAGGCATAACCCCTCCAAAGTAGCCCTGGGTCAAATTCCCTCCATAGTTCTCTCACAGGTCCTTATACACATCTCTATTAATGTTTTCCTTCATCATTAGTTCATAGTCTCTTGAAATAAGACACAGGTTTTATTAACCTTGGTATCTTTAGAATTAGGCAAAAAGCCTTGCACATAATACGTCCACAATAAATGGTGCAAAAAGAATTATTGTATAAAACAAAGTGCAATATCTTTCTTGGAAGGTCTAGTTTATTAATGCAACTATAATATTATCGTATTTTGTGATATTTTGAAAACGAGAGTGTGGGTAATGAAATAATTATGAAAATATTTTGAAAATTGCTTTATATTTTATAGCTTACATTGATGTTTTGTACCATTATCACAGTAGGGAAAAATTCTCTGGCACCAGAAAAAGTCACAAAAAATAATGAATAGCAATTTCTTTTTAGTTTATGTTTGTTTCACTATTCATAATGATTGTTTTGCTACTATTCTCAATTATTATGGATGTTAAAATGCATTTAATAGTTATCACTGCACCAAATATACTCCTCAGGCATTTAACAAGTATCCAAATTTATAGTTTTTATTATAGTTTGTTTTCCTGTTTCTATAGAAATATGTAGCTATGGTACTTTATTTCATCCTTGGAGAGTTTACTACTTCAGCCATGGGGAAAAGTCAGTACTAAGTAAAATTTGCTACTTTTTTATATACAGGAAATGAGCAGATGGCAGCATAACAGATATAATCTAGAAGGTTTAGTCACTACTAGCATTTTTTTCTCACCGTGATTCACAGAGCCATATTAATCAAATAAAACATAATTTGCATCATTAAGAACAATAGTATTGGCTAGTACAGATGGTACTAGTCTTTGAATAGGCAAGGTAGAAATGCGTAGTGCCAAATAAATATTTGGTGGTAATATTGACACTACAGTGAAAAAAATCTAATTAAGAAAATATTGGCTAGAATAAGCAACGAAGTGATTAGAATCCCTGGGAGAAAATGTAATGTGGAAAGTTTGGCAGATATTGAATTCTGGGGGAGTTGATAAGATCCTGGTATAATTGGGAAATCATTTGTTGAATTTGATTGATCATTACTTCCCCAAGAATTTTAAGGATTATGATATATTTTTGCTCAAAATGAAATAAAATGAGTAAGAGTTTCTTGCAAAAGGTACACTGTGTTTGGCTATATACCCAACATTAGTCCTGGAAATCACTGACTTGTAGACAAAGGTACATCTTGGATAGTGGCAATGGATTTGTGATGAACACCCCGGGATTCTCAAATAGCCCCTGGGGTCCTGGCGGAGCTCAACAATGCCACAATGTAAAACTAACTCTCTAATATCGGAGTTGATCTCATAACTTTGAGCTTATTTTTGACACGTTATCAAAGACAGCAACTAACTAATCTGCCCGCCTTAGAGAAAATGAATAGCCTTCTAGTAGTAGAAAGTTTTTTTCTTGGAACTAACGCCCCAAAATGTTTTCTTCAAATAACTCCTTTGACCAGTTTAGCCTCTTCGCTGAGATTCCTTTCTCTTTTTGATAGACACCCTGATGGAATGTTTTCAAATTTCAAAGCTACCATTTAAGAGAATCAATGAAACTTCATGAAGCATAAAACACTCATTAACAAAGTATGGGTAAATGTTAACACTGACATATAGAAAATCATGCTGAAAGTAAGGGTTATATGTTTTTAACAACATGTTTATAAACAGTTCATACAAATAGATGGCCTGAACTCCAAATACTCTTCCCATTTCTTTTTGTTGATCACTCAGTATATTCAGCAAGAACACCACTAGCTCTGATATAAAAATATAAAGTCAGGTAAAGAGAAAGTTATGATCGTAAAGAATTGTTCCCTAAATATGATGGTCAATTCCAAGCTTGAAATTAATAGATCCTCTTGTCTTTAAATGTGGCCATAAAGACTAAAATTATTGGATGAGCTACTAAAAGGAAGATTCTAAGGAACATGAACAATCATGGTAATTAATTAATGGGAATTAATTTGAACACTCAAATTTGATATTTTCCCACCCATGCTTTATGATATTTAGAACTTGCATTCAGGAAATCTTTGACTGGATTTACCTTCTTCTTTTCTTTAAAAAATTATTTTCATAAAAGTTACTTTAAAAATTCTCCCTCCCCCAAACAAAAATTATTTGTGTTCTTCACTAATGTTCATTTATACCTTGTCTTTGGCTATGTTATACTTTCTATTACTTAAACATAAAGAGCAAAAAAACAACTAGTTGTAGGAACTTTCATTTCTAAAGGATCCTTGAGGTAAATTTCCATTTTTAAATCCACAGTAAAAACCACGACTATGGAATAAGAGAATAGTGACAATCTGAGCCGTCAGGACAGCAAAACATTTCAATTGAGTGACAGACACACCAAACCAAATGAAAAACCCTTTCCTCTGTGACGTGTGTACACACATACACACACACTCACACACACATACATTTATTCTGACCCTTGCTCAGACCCCTGGTAATCACAGGCAATATGCGATTATGTCCTCCAAATTCCATCATGGAATTCCAGCTGATTAAAGTCATTTTTGAATGATTGTCTCATGTCTTTGTTTTTCCTTTTTGATATACTACCTGCCACACACACTTACTCAAGTAAACTTTCATGCTAAAATATTAGCTAAAGATGTTACAGGGTTGTGAAAGGTCTCTGTAAATACTTCCTTTGTTATTCAACTGTTAATGCTGATGACTTCTCACAATGGAAAGTGTGGTCCCAAACTGTGTTCTGTGGCAGCTTCTCAGGAGCTTGTAGGAGATAGGAAGGGTGTGAGGGAGTGGGACTCTTCAAACTATTGTGACATTTCACCCCTTCTTTAGTATCAAAATATATCAGAGCCCTCAGAGTGTCTGCTGGGCATTCCATGTAGTTCCTGACTCATGCTTTGCATTGTGTCTACGTTGCTGTGAGTCATCTTGAGTTCCATCATAGAGCCCCATGGCAGGCAGCAGGCTCTCAATTTAGTGTCTACCTCACATGGAATTCAGAAAGGATCAGGGTGCAAACTAAACCTTTTCTCTGTGTGTGTATATTCTGCTGCACGCTCTGAACTTTGTTGAGCAGCCCCTTGCAGTATAAGGGAGGTCTGCACAAAGTTTCTTCATAATGTCAATGGAGGGTGAAACCAAGTCTCTCTGCTTTGTGTCTTCTCTTAATCTACCCAAAACACCTCTTCTCATGTCCTGTATTATGAACCTCCAAGCAAGAAGTCCAATAAGGCAAAGTAAGGCAACTTTCCTTCTAGTTTTTCTCTCTCCTTTCTTTAGTCCAGCTATAAGAGCCCAGAAAAACGGAGGTGGAAAGTGGAATAATAAAAACAGAGTATAAATTGGACCATAGGATATAATATGATATAATACAGCAAAATATAATATAATAACCTCATATATTTTTTAATTTTCGGGGGGAATAGGTCACATATATTCAACTACATTTAGCTTTCCTTACCTTCTTATTCTCCTTGCCATCTGGTCCTAATGTCTAAGAAACACACCCACACACCCACCTTCCAGAGCATGCAAATAGGTAAGTAGCTTTTAAATATCAGTAGACACAAAATGCATATTTCTCACATCTGCAACTCCTTCCCTCTTTCATTATTCAGTAAATGTGGGTTGCAGTTCTGAGAATCTTCATTTTTTAGAAAACATTCTCCTGGTGATTCTGATACACTTGATGGTGAGATCACAGTTTGAGAATCATTAAACTAAGAGGCAAAAAAAAGTCAGAAAAAGAAAGGATTAAATATAAGAAAACAGATGTGACGGTTAATTTTATGTGTCAACTTGAGTGGGCCATGGGGTGCCCAAATTAAACGTTGCTTCTAGTTGTGTCTGGGAAGGTATTTGCAGGTGAGATTAGTTTTTGAATTGGTAAATTCAGTAAAGGAGATTGCTCTCACCAGTGTGGGTGAGCATCTTCTAAACCACTGAGGGCCTGAATAGCACAAAAGAGGGAAGAAGAAGGAGTCTGCGCCTTTTTTGTATCTCACTGTTTGAGCTGAGACATCTCATCTCATCTTCTGTCCTGGGGCCGAACCTGTTGGTTCTATTTCTCTGGAGAATCCTGACTAGTCCAACACACTTCCAGGGTTTTTACAACATCCCAGTGAAAATCGATCTTCATAATAGCTGTAAAGTATTATAAGAAAAGCAGAAACATTTTATCAGAGGAAACGCAATGGGTGACAGTGTGAGTGTGAGCACCTTTATTAAAGCATTCATAGAAGCATCAAATTTGAACTAGAGGAAACGTTAAATGATGTATTTCTAATCAGTGATGAATCCAGATTTTTTGGATCAAGAGGCACATACATTTTGGGGAGGGGAATGAGGCAGGTTTAATCTTTTGTAAGAAAAAAAATTTAAAAAGATTAACCCCAAAATATTGGGAACTTCAAGGTTTTAGAAGTGACCTGTGCAAATAAGTTTCCTGAAACTTAAACTTCATAAAACTTACAATGAATCCATCAGTGACTCCAAATCCTCTTTCATGAGGATAAGACAGGTAGGCCAAAAAGGCTAAAATGTGGGTCACGTTCTCACATTGAGTCAGAGGTAGGACTTTGGGTCTCTTGACTCTTCATATCATACTCTTATATAATTCTATCTTCAATATTGAGTTTTATATACATGATTTATTTTTCAACTTCCATACGAGGAATGACGTGGACTCCCACAGGGCTTCTTCTAAAGTGAAAAGGAAACTCTGTAGAGTAACCATCTCTTACTGCTAAATATCATTATAATTAGCAATAGGCTGTTAAAAATCTGTAGGTAAAGTAACAGCTTTTGGTCCATTTTGAAGTTTTTAAATTATTTGCAGTGCCAAACATCAGTTTTCTGAAAAATCATCACAACTAATTCTTCATATTTTAATTAATAGCAGCTAAAATTTCATTTCAATTTTGAGTGCTTAAATGCATTAGATAGTTTAATGACTTCCAAAATACTTTAAATTTTATTATAATACATTATTTCCAGGCATAATAATACAAATGTTATAAAGCCTTCAAAATATATATGAGTGTTTTGGAGGATCAAATATTCTAGATGATAAACAACAAGCCATGCTGAAAATTAGAGGCATTTTAGAATTAACTTTCTAACATGCAATTATTTATTTTGCTATTGATGGATAATGCTGTTCAACAAATTAAAACCAAAATGGTGTATGTGAAGCATTAATCCAATATATTACTCACTTAGGAATCAAGACAAAATAAGTATTATGAGAACAAAAATAAAATATGCATTGCATTTTTTATAAATCAACTCATTTATTTTTATAACACCTTTTAGGAGTGAAATGTCTCCCAGAATACAAGCCAAACATACCATAACAAATGTAATTTGCAGAAAAATAAAACTTTAAAGGCTTTACTGGGACTTCATTTTCTAAAGAATGTTTGATTTTGAAAGGTCATATTGAAGTCACAACATGGTCTCAATAAAATACAAATTATAGGTTTATATGACCAAAATTAGGAAGACAAGAGGACAGTTCACTAAAAAAAAAATAAGTCTACCACTAATTTGATATTGTTCAGACTCAACAGTGTTTCCTCCCTCAGACCAGTTCTGCATTATCTTGAGTCACCAGTTAATACAAAATCCTCTGCTGTAAAGGTTATATAGATATGTCATATTAAGGACTATTCGTTTATGTTTAAGGACACTGCACTCAAATCAATAAAAGAAATAAGGTACTCAGTTTTTTAAAAATATCAGCAAATTATATTAATAGGTTGTTAATATAAAAGGAAAAACAAATAGCCAATAAATGTATGAAAATATTTTGAACGTCAAAATTAAAGAAACAAAACTCCAAAAATGATACTATTTTTTTCAATTTTTTAAATGTGGTAAAATATGTATAACATGAAATTTATCATTTTAACTATTTTTAAGTGTACAGTTCAGTGGTATTAAATACAATTATATTGTTGTGCATCCATTACCACGATCTATGTCTGTAGCTCTTTACATATTGCAAACAATACATCTGTAGTCATTAAACACTAACTCTCCATTTTCCCCTTCATCTAGCCTCTGGCAACCAGGATTCTACTTTCTGTCTCTAAGAGTCCGACTACTTGAAGTGTCTCATATAAGCAGAATCATACAGTATTTGTCTTTTTATGACTTGTTTGTTTCACTTAGCATAATGTTTTCAAGATTCATCCATACTGTGGCATGTGCCAGAATTTCCTTCCTTTTTAAGGCTGAACAACACTCTCTTGTAAATACATACCATATTTTGCTTATCCATTCATCTGTCAATAGGTACTTGGGTGGCTTTCACATTTTAGCTCCTGTGAATAATGTTGCTATGAATCTTGTATGAAAATATCTTTTCATGACCTCGAGTTCAATTATTTGGGATATATACCCAGAAATGGAACTGCTGAATCATATGGTAATTCTATTTTTAATTTTTTGAGGGACAACCATAGCATTTTTCACAGTGACTGTACCATTTTACATTCCCACCATCAGTGCACAGTATTTTGATTTCTCCACATCCTTGCCAACACTTTGTATTTTCAGAATTTTTTTTCAATACTAGCCACCCTAATAGGTATGAGGTAGTATCTCACTATAGCTTTGATTTACATTTATCTAATGACTAGTAACAGTGAGCATGTTTTTTCATGCTGTTATTGGCCATTTGAGTATCTTCTCTGGAGAAATGTCTTTTCAAATCTGCTGCCCATTTTTGAATCAGGTTGTTAGTATTTTTTTGTTGTTGTTGAGCTTTAGAAGTATTCTATATACTCTGAATATTAATCCTTTATCAGATATATGATTTGCAAATATTTTCTGCCATCCTTGGGATGCATTTTGCTCTGTTGATAGTGTCTTTTGATGCACAATTTTTAAAAATTTTTATGAAGTCCAATTTGTCTATTTTTTCTTTTGTTGCCTTTACCTTTGGTATCATAACCATGAAATCATTGTCAAATCCAATGTCATGAAGATTTGGCCCAAGTTTTTCTTCTAAAAATTTTGTAAATGTTATAGTTGTAGGTCTTAGATTTGGGTCATGGGACTGTTTTGAATTAATTTTTATATGTGGTATAAATTAAGGGTCCAACTTCATTCTTCTATGTGTGGATGTCCAGTTTTCCCAAAACCATTTGTTGTAAAACTGTCCTTCCACCCACTGAATGGTCTTCACACTGTTGTTGAAAATCATGTGACCATATTTTTGGGAGTGTGGTTATTTCTGGACTGTCCATTCTATTTCATTGGCCTATATATCTATCTTTATGCCAGCGAGAAACACTCTGTTTTGATTACTATAGCTTTGTGGTCAATTCTGAAATCAGAAAATATGAATCTTCTGTCTTTGTTCTTTTTTTGTGAAGATTGTTTTGGCTATTCAGGGTTCCTTGGCATTCCATATAAATTTTAGGATGGGTTTTTCTATTTCTAGAAAAACTATTCTTTGGGTTTTGATAGGGATTGCATTTAATCTGTAGATCACTTTGGATAATATGCATATATTAAAAATATTAAGTTTTCCAATCTGTGAACATGGGATATTTTTGCAGTTATTTGTGTCTTCTTTCATTTCTTTCACCAATGTTTTGTAGTTTTCAACGTTCAAATCTTTCAATACCTTGTTTAAGTTTATTCCTAAATACATTATTCTGTTTGATGGTATTATAAAAGATATTGTTTTCTTAATTTCCTTTTTGAATTGTATATTATTAGTGTATAGAAACACAACTGATTTTTGTATGATAATTTTGTATTTTGCAACTTTACTGCATTTGTTTATTAGTTGTAAAGTTTTTTGTGAAATTTTTGGGGTTTTCTGCATATAAAATCATGTAATCTGCAAATAGGTAATTTCACTTATCCTTTCTGATTTGGATGTCTTTTATTTATTTATTTTTCTTACCTAATTGCACTGGCTAAGATTTCGAAACTGTGTTGAGTAGAAGTCGTGAGAATGGGCATCCTTTCCTTGTTCTTCTTCTTTTTCTTTTTTTATAGCACAACTACCATTGTACAATCTTTCCTTGTTCTTGATGAAAGCTTTGGGTTTCAATCTTTCACCACTGTGTAAGATGTTGTCTTTGAATTTTTTACATATGGCTTGTATTATGATGAGGTAGTTCCAAGATTGTAGAATTTCTTTCATCAACAAAGGGTGTTAAATTTTATTAAATACTTTTCTGCATCAATAAAGATTATCACGTGGATTTACTCCTTTACTCTGTTAATCTGACAGATTATATTGATTGATTTTCATATGTTAAACTATCTTTGCAACCTGGGGGGGGGTGGGAATCCCATTTTGTCATGATTTATAATTCTTTAATATGCAGCTGAATTTGGTTTACTAATACTTTACTGAGGATTTCTGCATCAGTGTTCATAAGGGATATTCATATACAGCTTTTTTGTTTTTTTTTTTTTTTCTTTGTGCATCTTTAAGGCAGTTATTTTGAAGGCTTTGTCTAGCAGATTTACCATCTGGTATTTTTTTCAGGGAGAGTTTTTGTTGGTTATTTTTTCCCCCTTTTCAATGGACTAGATTTCCTCTTTCTTTGTATGTTTTGTGATTTTGTTGTTGTTGTTGAAAACTGGACATTTGAATATAATAATGTGGTAACTCTGGAAATCAGATTATCCCTTTCCCCCCCAGTTTTCTGAGTTTTATTTTGTTTTTGTTTTTCTTATTGTTGTAAGCTGTCTTTATGCCAAGGATCATCCTGAAGTGTAAACTTAAGGTCTTCTCAGGGCTTCTCTTAACTAGTACCTTTCCCTGGTTATGTACAGTAACTTTCTAATTTCCCTTGTATATGAGATTGCTTTTGAATGTCCTTGTCTTTAATATCTGACTCGAAGAAGAGGAAAAAGAGAAAAATGAAGGGGGTAAAAAGGGCACTAGCCCTTTAAATCCTTACGTCACTCCAGTCAAAGGGGGAAGATGGAAGGATCATGTGACAATGGGGAAAGGTGCAACAACAATGATTGCCTGCCTCTTTGTCTGAAGCTCTGTGATCAGAAGCAGTAATTAACAATCTGAGCAGGATCCCCATTATTTAAAGGAGAGGGTCCTTTTTCGCCACTCTGGTTCTTGAAAGCTGCATGCAAGCGGCTCTTGAATCACATGCACTGCAGTTTGCCACAGGGCTAGGGGATTGTAATAGGTAGATGCTACTGAGGTAAGAGGTAAACTGTGACCAAAATCTTTTTAAAAATCTATCAAATGTTAGGGCTAACCAAAGGTGAGGAAATAATTTTTTATGTAGAGGAATAACAATTTGGGTAAAATTTTTTGTGGGAATGCAAATTGGGGTAAATTTCTAGGAAGCAATTTGACAGTATTAAAAAAATATATATTTTTCACATACTCATCGTTAACTCAGCTTGACATTGCCATGCAAATAAATCATGACATAAGTATACAAATATATATTTACAAGGACTTTATAAAATAGAAAAAACCTATATTGTTCTAGAGAACTATTGAAAACTGATGGGATATCATGTTATATGAATAAATATATAATATGAAATGTGTAATTCATGAAATTAATAATATAAAGTGTAGGGAGAGAAGTAACAGTGTGTAGTTTTTGTATGCAGTTGATCTTACATTGTCATCAGCTTAAAATAGGTTGCTATAACTACACAATGTTTTATGTAAGCCTCATGGTAACCTCACACACACACACACACACACACACACACACAGAGACACAAACCTATAGAAGAAACACAAAAGAAAATGACAAATGAACCGAAATATATCACTTCAAAAAATCAACCAAACACAAAGAAAGACAGAAAGAGAGGAAAAGAGGGATAAAAGAGCTGCAAGACAGACAGAAAACAATTTTTTAAATGGAAATGTTAAGTTCTTTGCTATCAAAAATTACTTTAAATATAAATGGATTAAATCCCCAAATGAAGGACATACAATGGCTGAATTCATGGAAAAAAACAAAATAAACAAACAAATAAAAACACAATCTAACTCAATCTAACTATATGATATCTACAAGTGACTCACTTAAGGATACACATAGGCTGAAGCAAAAGAATGAAAAAATATTTCATGAAACTTGTAATCAAGAGAGCAGGGCTTCATACTTATATTGGGCAAAATAGACTTTAAGTCAAAAACTGTTACAAGAGTCCAACAAGAATATTATATAATGGCAAAAGGCTGAATTTATCAGGAAGATATAAAAGTTATAAATATATATGCATCCAACATTAGAGTACATAAATACATGAAGCAAACATTGATAGAATGGAAGGGAGAAATAGATAGGAAGACAATAAAAATAGAAGATTTTAATACTCTATCATATAATGAATAGAATATCCAAACAGAAGATCAATAAAGATACAGGGACTTTAACAACACTATTGAATAAATATATATAAATATAAAAGATTTACAGAACATTCCACCCCATAACAGCAGAATGTACATTTTTCTCAAAAGTGCACAGAACATTCTCCAGGACAGATCATGTTAGGTCAGAAAACAAGTCTCAATAATTTAAGAAGATGAAAGTGAGTTGAAACTAGAAATCGATAGCAAAAGGAAAATTAGAAAATTCACGAATGTGTGGAAATTAAACAACATACTCTTGAAACAATCTAAATGTCCAGTGATGGATGAATGGATAAAGAAAGTGTGGTATACACATATAATACACTATTATTAATCCATGAAAAGAGAAGGAAATGCTGCCGTGTGCTACAACGTGGGTGAAACCTGTGGGCATTTATGCTAAATGGAATAAACCAGGAGGACAAATACTGTATGATTCTACTTGCATAGCATATCTAAAGTAGTCAAAGTCTTCAAAGCAGAAAGTAGAATGGGGGTTGCCAAGTGTGGAGGCAGGAGAAGATGGGGAGTTGCTGTTCAGTGGGTAGAATGTTTCAATAACTCAAGTCAAAGTATTTCTAGAGATCTGCTGTATAACATGGTGTTTGTATTTAACAATACTACAACACACACTTAAAACTTAGTTAAGAGGGTAGATCTTATATTATGTATTGTTTCACCATAAATGAATAATCAAAAATGAATATTCTATTAGTGGGCTGGGTTTTTTCTTTTTAAATGATCATTTTTATTATGTTCCATATTGGAATTGACTGAAAATCAAACTAAAGCAGAAGAAAGAGATATGAAAAGCCAATAGTCTTTTTGTTAATATCGATTCAGGTTAACACATCAATCACACAAGGATTTTCTATTGACGATTCTTTTGTTCAGTTTTTTTTTTTTCAAACTTTATCTTTTCACTGAGTTGTCCAAGCATCATAGATGAGAGTTTCAATTTGGAATCTCACTAAAGTAAAACTCGAACAGAAAACAATTTCAGAGAACACTTATTCATTTGTAATTAGAGCATTTAAGTTTTCTACTTATAATGCACATGTGTGCACATCATCCAAATGTCTGAGAAGCAACCGAACAGTTTTCTAAAAAAGTAAACAGATATCATTACCAATAGAGAATCTGAACTTTGAATTTAAACAAAAAGTAAGGTGGCTTCACAATTATAAAGTTTTAAAATTAAATGTTAATATTTGTTCAGAAACCTGAACTCTACTTCATTTGATAAGAATAGAAAATTTTAGATCTAGATATAGATCAAAATGAAGAAATGAATATTTGAAGGGCATTATTTATCATAAAGTTCCATCCTCTGTGTCAAAGGATTCTCTCCTCCCTGACTGTGTGCGTAGCTCACTAGTGCTAAAACTTCATAGCTAATTAGAAATCGAAGATTCAAGACAGTTACTTTAGTTACCAACTAGGAATGACACTTTATATAAATCTCTCTCTATAATGAATTTGATATTTTACTAATCCACTGTTCAGAATTACACATAGCATAAGCAATCCCACTTCACATCATCAGCGAGCTTTTATGCATAGGAGCTTTTGCAGAGCAATATGGAAATTTGCAATTCTATTTTAAAATTTTACCAACTGTTAATAGAGTTCGAGTATCAGAAGGCACAAACCATTTCTGGGAAGAACAGACATTGTGAATCCCGCAAAGTTCAGAAGACATAGAACTACTGAACTAGACATCAAATAATGTGCTGCTTCATTGAGATGGATGTGTGCTCGAATCATCAAGAAGTGTTGGCAATCTATTGTTAAGCTGAGGAGGTAGGGGGAAAATTAGTATTTGTTCTGGTCACCCAAGATACTGTAAGATAGAATATTTCCTTTTCAGGTGCCTCAGAGTTTCTGTCATGACCTGAACCCTCCTCGAAGGAGTTTCTTGTGAATGAGTCACTGAGTTTCAGACTATGTAACTCCCCCAAACTTGACCACAGCTGATTGAATGAAAATGGGCCCCTGATCTCAAGGGATCTGTCCATACATCAGTGGTTTGCAGGCTAAGCAGACCTGATTTAACAGCCTGACCAAGAAGAACACCATATAAACTGAATGGTGACTAACAGATCCAGTAAGATCTTCCCTCTGAAGGAGCTTGAGCAGAGGCACAAGTGGTAAAAACCATGTGACAAGTAGAAGTCATGAGTTATTGGAAGTCAATGGTATAGTCGCAATTACGAGATAGAAAGCAGAGCACAGGAAAACTTAATACTGATGTCCAAGCATGTGGAGAGGAGAGGGAGCGCCTGGGTTAGCAAAACGTTGTAACGGAGAGAACTGAATGCATACTTCAGAGGGCAAATGCTCAAGGAGGTGCTGAGTCCTGGAAGGTGCTGGCAGACACCTTTCTTTCTGAGCCAGAACAGCATTGCATTCTTTTATGAGCCCCTGCTCCATGGCTGCTACGGTGCAGCCTCCTCTCTTCTTTATCTTGTCCTATAGTCTTTCAAGACACTTCCATTTGGCACGCAGCAGGCAACAATACTTCTTTGTTCCTTGAGATCTGGAAAGGCCTAGAGAAGGCATTGAGTCACTAGCATTTTGCCTAATTTCAACTAGTCAGTAGCAGTCACAAAAACTCAGGTACCTGAATTATCAGACATGCAGCTGTCCCTTTGGATGGAGCAAAGGCTCTCCAATTTGCCACAGTCTCCACCACTTCACATTGCCGCCTGACACGGGGATGGACCGTCAGGTACCGTTTATCGTTGCACGTGTGTACCTGTTTGTTCTTAGCATTATGAGGAAGGCGAAACAGTCTCGAACCTATGACTCTACCAAACCATGGGAAAGTGAAAGACAGACCAAGAAGCCCCTGAATTTTGAAAAATAAGAGAGAGCATATCTTGGTAAAACGGAGAATATCCGTGTGAGATTAACATGAAATAATGTGTGCCGGGATCAAAGGAGCACAGGTTAAAATTTCATAAGGAATGATGCAGGCCAGCACCTTGCTTGCTGTGTAGACATTTGGATTTTCAGCCCTGCTCTCAATAAAGAATGCTTCCTTGTTGAATGCAATGATTTCTTTTTACACCATTTCTTTTCCTGGGCGGCTGTTACGGTTAAAATTATGCTGAAAGTTTTTAAGGAAAGAAAAGTAGTTTTACTATGACACCCGTCCACAAAGAGCTAATAATCTATTTGGGAAGATGAAATGAAAATATAAAAATGAAGAATATTCTCAACTTTCATTATTACTGTTAAAAAATAGCAACAGTTATTATTTACTGAGCGACAATTACATTGGAAGGCCAACATGACACATAATATTCCATTCTTAATTCTTGTGAAGTGGGCACGATTACCCTAATTTTAAGAATGAAGAATCTAGGATCAGAGAGGTTAAGTGACTTGCCAAATTACAAAAATATTATTCAATGTTGAGAGTTGGAATTTGAACAGTCTGTTTGGATCCAATCTCATGCTATAACCAGTGTACCATTTTTTCTATACTTAAAATGTGTTTTTCTGGCAAAAACGTTACCCATTGATATTTATATCTTTTGATATCACAAAAATTTTTGGCCTCTCATCAAAATGAAATATATTAGGACTTGAGATAGAATGTTAGAATTAAATTATTTTGAGACCTCCAAACTCCCATTGCTGTAGAAATCATTTTACACAATGCAAATATTTCAACTGGCTA
Source organism: Avahi laniger (assembly GCA_963575035.1). NCBI lineage: Eukaryota > Metazoa > Chordata > Mammalia > Primates > Indriidae > Avahi > Avahi laniger. Next base: position 15,642 of record CAUYSK010056424.1, read on the forward strand.
ACACTCAAGGTTTTCCAGATTAATTTTTTTTCCTTTTTCTCCATAGAGTACTAGTTATTTACCTTTGTATTGCTCATCCATGGTAAATTTCTTAATTTCCTTGGTGGTGTTTATTTAAATAATTGGTCTCCTAAATGAAAGCACAGTTATAACAAGACTATTTTTTCTCCCATAAAATATACATGTACAATGATTAAAATCCTCATTTAAGCTTCTATTACAGTATTATTAAAGAAAATTTTCATGCCATATTCGGATTTTAAATCTTATTGTTTGATTTCACAATGCTTTCTCTCTTTAAAAAGGTTCCTAATCTTTAGAGATTCTATTTTAGATTGGTAAGACATTGTTTGAGAGACCTTGAGACATTCTTAACTAAAGCTAATAGTAATTAATGTAATTCTTGTTCATTAAGAGAAATAACTTGATTTTATTTTACCATAATTAGAGCTATTATTTACTGAATACCTATGGCAGAAATGTATCTGACTTATTCTAACTATAGTTCTATGTTGCAGATATTTCCCAATTTTGCAGATAAGGGCCTTTTAATTTAGGTAATTTGGCCTACCAAGAAGTGATGCAGTCTGGATTCACACTCAGACCTGACTTCCTCAAACATAAAGTAATAAACTACCCCATCTCTCACCTCAATGATTAAGTATTGAAATGGATCTGATTACAAATGGCTAAAACATTTATAGTTTGGGTTGAATATTTAGCTGAATGTGCAAGAAAAGTTACTCAGTGCTTCATTCATTATTGACCAACCTGCATCTAGAAGTGTTCTCAGGTATGGGACAGGGTCAGAAATACGGTCTGAGAGTCTAGGAAAACACTGCAATCAAAAATATGAATTAGAGTTAATCCCATTTTAAGACATATTTCGTTTATATAATCCCTGGTTTTGCCGGAATCTATCTCAGCCTCATTAACCAGACTCTGTGCTATTCCTAAATGAGGAAATCTGGCCCTGAAAAGTCAAGTGAGATTCAAAATTCAGCTTCTGCTCCATTAACTGAACCATGAATCAGGGCCAGCTTCATGGCATGTGGCCTATGCAGTCGCCCAGGGCCCAAACTTAGAAGACCCCCCACCCCGTGTTTGGTTTAAGGCTCTGCAGTCATCATCTATAAACTCTTAACAATTTTTAACAAGGGGCTCCACATGTTCGTTTTGCACCGGGCTCTGCAAAGGGCATAGCCTGACCTGCCTTGAGCCCTGGTGTGTGATGCTGAATGTGCTCAGAAGTGGTGCCTTTTTCTCTTTTGTACAAAAGTGCAGCAAGGGGTCACGGTAATCTGGCTCTGCATGCAGAAGGCAAAAATGAGGGGCACTTAACAGAAATAAAAAGGATATGGTCAAAAGAAAGGACCATTTTTAGAGAGCAGAAACTGGCAGTTGTGTATTGTTTATGCTAGCCATTAACAGACACCCTGGGCTCCACCAAAATTCCTGAAAGAAATGTTAACCTGGGTCCTTAAATGACCCACACTAAACATGCACACACTTTTTCCTCAATCCCTTTGCCTATCACTACATCACAAAATTATTGCTCAAAATGTCCAATTAATTTTGCCTTAGGGGACCCAGGCTAGAAAAATTAGGTCCTTACCTATTATAATTTGTAATTTGATTGTGGGAGCACAGTGAACAAATGTCTTTTAACTGCAGTATTATACTTAACCATCAAATTTCCCATTGAAAACAGATACAGGTGAAATTTCAAGAAACTCAGATTTTTTTTTTTTAACATGACATCTAGGTCGCTAAGGTCTCCCAACTTTCTTTCAAAGAAATTTGGTACTTATAACATTCCTGACTTTTAATATCACCCAGGGAGATATAAAGCCCTGCAGAAAACTGTTTTCTGTCAAAATTACAATGGGCCTGCATATTTTAGCAATTTCAGCTACATTATGTAGTCTGATCAGGCTGGGCATTGACCAGTTGCTCACCCCTATCAATTGCATTAGCATTTAACTTGTCACTTTAAATTACAAAGGTAACAAAAGTTTAAGAGGGTTACAAAAGATTTAATCCACCACTAAAGAGAAAAAGAATATTACTGAATTATATAGATAAGTTATCTTCCTCCTTCATCCAATTTTGGTGATAATACATCAGGGGTTTTCTTCCAGAAATTTTCCTTTCGTGAGGTTTAAAAGATGTGAGATCTAAGAAGTAGTAAGAATCAATATGAATTTCCACTGCAGGGCCTTTCAAAAGAAAGGAAGAGGTAGTTAGTAAATAACTGTGAAGTTTTCAACAGTTCAAGGAAAAGCAAGTGAATAGCATGTCTCATAGTAGCCACTAAGATGTCTCGTTTTCTAGCCACAGTGTCCCAGCTTGCCTCTCAGTGACAAGAGCAATGTAGAAATCATGCCTTCCTCTAATTTCGATGCCACTCTGGTGGATATCCAGGTGTGAGTTTGTAAGTAGGCAGAGGTTTGCTAAGTCCAAGAATGAGACTTCAATCACTTAGGTATAGCAGACTCTTCCCTTTCTCTTAGCACCTGGGAAGAGGAGCTTCACCCTCCAATTGTTTGAAAAGTACCTTTCCAAATTTACAGAATATTTTAGTACACTTCTTCAAATCTCTTCTACTTTGAGTGGTAGTTTGATCAATCTCAATGGACAAGTCAATCACATAGCCAATTAAATTTTTTTAAAACTGCTTTATTGGCTTTTTCTGTCTTTAAACTAAATGGTTATTTTGTCCAATGCATACAAAATCAGTCGGTTTGTTGACCTGTTATTATGCGGTGTTCAGAAAATTCTTGGCTAAGCTTGTACCTGTATGAACACAATGCTCAGCAGAGTTAAATAATACACTGTGGGGTTAAGTGTTTCGGGTGCAGAGGAGGGTGTGAATGAAAGGCACGATGTGAAAACATGAACTCATGCATATATAATTGAGTGGTAGGTAGAAACATAAGTGCTAGAAGGAATATGTTAGCAAAAAAAAAATTGCTTTATTTTAGACAAGAATATATTATCATGAAGACACATTAGCAGTATCTGATTACCAAGTATCTTTTTAGTTTGCAAAGGAGAATCACCTCGAGGTATCAGTTTGGCTTTCTATATGCTAGCTCATTGTTCTGTAGTCTACAGAGCTGCCTGGGTCCTTGTACAATCTCAACAACACAAAATTACCAAAGCAAAATAGCTCTCAGAAGTTGTTGGTTTCTTAGCATGTTACCAAGCCAGAGTTATGTAAAATAACCATTAAGACTCTTAGGCAATAAACCTCATTGTCATCTGCTGAAGTCCCCAATGAGCAATTTATAGTGTCGCTAACAACATGTAAACACATTATCCACTGACAAGAATTGTTGAGAGACTGTGCTGATGTTCCTCACAAACTTATTGTTCTAAGACAAAGAAAAGATTACTCTAAAATTAGAGATCCCACTTTATTAAAAATATGTGATAGGAATTGTCAGAATTGTCAGACTTGTGCAGACTGAAACATCTCAGTGGTATTCAGAAGATTGCTTTAATCCACAACTTGTGTTTATTGTCTTAGAGACTAAAGGACATAATAGAAATACAGAAAAGGTGCCGTGAAACAAAAAAGTGCAAAGATAATTTTTTAAAATGTTAATCCTTAGTGTCTTTTTAAATTAAACATGTTACAGTGAAAAAATATAATACTCAAGTCAATGAAACCTCATTCTTAGGAGAGGATGTAGAAAAAAACAAGTGGGAAAGACATACTTTCTTTTTTAATAGGCTTGGACACTTACAAAAATGACTGAGAAGTGGAAGAAAAATTGCTTACCACCACAGAAATGCCTTCATGCTATATGACTACATATAGAAATTCAAATAAGCTTAATTGAAATAAAAAGCATATACATCCATGTGTATGTACATGCACACACAAACATCCTAAAGCCACCCTGTGTCTGGCACTTGGTATTGAAAAAAGAACAAAGGTTGATAAAATTGTCTCTGCTCCCAAAAAGTTCACAATCTAATACATAATCCACAATTATATTTTGAGTATAGTGACATTTATTTATTTAGAGCCTGTCTCATTCCCCCAAAGTTTAAACGTTGCTCACAAAAATATAAATGAAACTGCAAATAAGTGGAAAGAGGAAGACAACTAAGGTTAGATCACAAAATATAAGCCATAAGTGAGCTCAGTTCAAAGTATTCATGTCATACAATTGTAAGGAAGAGAGAACAGATATTAGAACAGTTAGATATAACCTCTCTTGTAATATTGTAAGGTAATGTGTACAAAGTATTTATATAGTGTCCAGCACATAGTAGATACTCAATAAATCTTAGCTTTTTTCTCCATGCCTCCATCAACTGGCCTTAGAATCATGATATAAGCCCCATTAAAGGTTAGTAGTTTAAAAATAGCAGTGTTATGAATTTTTATTTCCCTATCCCAAAATTTGAGCTCTTTGATAATACATACCATCAAAACCACATCATCCTTCACCTCTCTAACGGGAAAGCTCTTGAAATTTTCTAGCAGAGGCAGATCTCATCTGGAAATCAACATCTGGCGATTCACATTTTACAGCACAGGAAAATTAGTCATGTTAACATGTGCAGTAATTATAACAGTAAGCCAGGACATAAATGAACTTATGTTATTCATGGGCTCTGGGAAAGACAGATTTTCTTTTGTGGGTAGTAAAAACTGTAAAAGTGAAGATATAAAAATATACTGTGTGATGGCATCATCATTTGCTTGAACGTGAAATTTTTCAAGAGGACAGTTTTAAAGAACAACTCATATGTAGATATGTTATCTGTGCCAATCTTTGACTATTTAATTCTCAGATGCATTCCCCACTTTTTTGCAAAGTAGAAGGCAGAAGTTAGCATCTCTCTTCCCTCCTTGCTCTGCCTTGGGCATGTTTAGGGGCAACGGCTGCAGTCCTAAGTGGTTGCAGCTTCCACCAGGCAGCAGCTGAACAGCTCCCTGGAGTCTGGTACAATCCTTTTCTTCTGTTTCTCCAGTCCTAGGGATGGTAGCTGAGTCTGCTGTTGCTAAATTCTGTGTTGCTTCCCCATTCTCTTTTTCACTTTGTAAGCTTTTATGTTGCCTGTGTTATCAAATCCATATTTTGAATTATCTGCTTAAAGTGCTTAGAATGGTTTCTGTATCCTGGCCGAATCCTGACAGATACGTGACTCTCATGTGTTTGTTTCTGCAGTATCAATTATATCAATCTGTAAATCGTGTAGTACATTTACATTTTAATACATTGAAAGATGATTCATTAATGAGATTTGGGATCTACCACCATATTATTTTTAAAATAAAGTCTTGCATTGCTTAACAACAGGGATACATTCTAAGAAATGCCTCCTTAGGCAATTTCATCCTTGTGCAAACATCCTGGAGTGTACTTACACAAACCTCGATGGTAGAGCTGACTACACACCTGGGCTATATGGTATAGTCCATTGCTCCTAGGCTATAAACCTGTATAGAATATTACTGTACTGAATAATGTAGATATATCTAAACATATCTAAGCATAGAAAAAGTACAGTAAAAATATGGTATGAAGGATAAAAATTGTCACACCTGTATAAGGCACTTACTATGAATGCAGCTTGTAGGACTGGAAGTTGCTCTGGGTGAGTCAGTGAGTGAGTGGTGAGTGAATGTGAAGACTGAGTTCATTACCATACACTACTGTGGATTTTATAAATACTGTACATTTAGGCTATACTAAATTAATAAAAAATATTTTTATTCCTTAAATAATAAATTAACCCTAGTTTACCATAACTTTTCTACATTATAAACTCTTAATCTTTCTAATTTTTGACTTTTATAAAAATACTTAGCTCAAAACACAAACACATTGTACAGTCATATAAAAATATTTTCTTTTTTAATATATTTGTTCTGTAAGCTTTCTTTTTGCTTTTTAAACTTTTTGTTAAAAACTAAAACACCCATGGATTAAAGACTTAAATCTAAGGCCATAAATTGCAAAATTACTAGAAGACAACATTGGAGAAACACTCCAGGAATTGCTATAGACAAAGATTTCTGAGTAAGACCTCAAAAGTATGGCAACCAATGCAAAAACGGATAAATGGGACCACATTAAGCTAAAAAGCTTCTGCACAGCAAAAGAAAAAAATAAAGTGACGAGACAACCCAAAAAATGGAAGAAAAGAGTTGTAAACTATTCATTGCACAAGAAATTAATAACCAGAATATATAAGGAGCTCAAATAACTCAATAGCAAAGCAACCTCAAATAATCCACTTAAAAATGGACAAAAGATTTGAACAGACATTTATCAGAAGAAGACATATAAACGGCAAACAGATTTATGAAAAAATGCTCAGCATCACTAATCATCAGAGAATTGCAAATCAAAACTACAATAAGGTATCATCTCACTTCATTTAAAATAGCGTTTATCCAAAAGATAGGCAATAATGAATGTCAGCGAGGATGTGGAGAAAGGGGAACCCTCATACACTGTTGGTGATGTAAATTAGCACAACCACTGCAGAGAACAGTATGGAGTTTCCTCAACAAACTAAAGATAGTACTACCATATAATCCAACAGTCCCACTACTGGGTGTTTATCCAAATTCAGGGAAATCAGTATATCAAAGACACAAGCATTTTCATGTTGATTGCAGCACTAGTCACAATAGCCAACATATGGAATCAACCTAAGTGTCCATTAACAGATGAGCAAATAAGGAAAATGCAGTACATATAAATAGTGGAACATTATTTAGCTATAAAAAGAATGAAATTCTGCCATTGTCAACAACATGGATAGAACTGGAAGACATTATGTTAAGTGAAATAAGCCAAGCACAGAAAGATAAATATTACATGTTCTCACTCATATGTAGAAACTAAAAAAAAAAAAAAAATTACACTCATGGAGATAGAAAGTGGAATGATGGTTACCAGAGACTGGGAAGGGTGGCGGGGAGAGGGCAATAAAGTGGAAATGGTTAATGGTGCAAAAATATAGTTAGCTAGAATGAACAAGATCTAATATTCAATAGCACAGCAGGGTGACTATATTCAAAAATATGTTATCATACACTTTAAAATAATTAAAAGAGTGGAATTGGAATGTTCCTATCACAAAGAAATGGTAAATTCTTGGGGTGATGGATACTCTAATTAACCTGATCTGATCATTACACATTGTATGCCTCTATCAAAATATCACATGTTCCCCATAAATATGTATAATTATGTATCCATAATAATTAAAAATACAAAACTAAAATAAAAAAACTGAGACACAAACACACACATTAGGCTATGCCCACCCATATTTAGAACTATCAATAATCCTTAGATGATTTTATGTAAAATATCAATAATTATAAGAATAACAAGCATTATTATTGTTATGTTTGCAATATCTACTGTAATTTTTGAATATAGATTGTGTGCCAGATATTACTTGAATCCTAATGATAAACCCATAGTAGATGTTGTCTGCATTTTCAGATGAAAAACTAGAGTTTATAAAATATGAATAACTAGTCTAAGGTCCCAAATTTAGCAAGTAGCTTAACTGGAACTTGAGTCCAGTACTGTCTTTTCAATAATTTTTTCTCTTTTATCATGTGAAACTTTCAGTAATTATGAAATAGCGTGCACAATGCTATAAAATAGCATTTCTGACAAGAGCTGATGTACATTAAATGCATCTGTTTCTGAAAATAACTTTATATATGCAAATTGATAAGGCTTTTATTTTATTATATATGTTGATTTATTCACTCAGCATATATTGGCTGAGATTCAAATTTGTGCCAAAGGTAGCTGGGAAATACAAAGTGTGAGCTGGGATTTAATGTTTTCCAATTAATTTGCAGTTGTTCAAGGTGGATATATGGTTAGCCTTGTGCATAATGGCATGCATTTGTAAACGAACAACAAAAGCTGATGATGCAGGTCAAAAAGAACGATCAGGTCGCACAGTGGTGTGTTAGTAAATGCTCACCAATGCGGAGCGTTTTTGCTCCTCTCCAGGAGGAGAGGTCAGGAGTGGAGCCCTGACTGTAGCATCTACCCATTCCCGTGCTATGAATACTCCTACTATGGCTTATTTCCAGTCAAGAAGGTGATTTCACCAACGAAAATTTGAGAACAAATGTGAATAATGTATAAGCCGGCTCTGGCGCACCACTGGCTGGTAACTGAGTTCCCACTGCTCACTGATTAAATCCTAAACACCTAACTAGTTTATATATTTATCATTTCTATGAAGGGACTTGTGAGAATATAGGCCTTGCTATTTCCAAGTATTATGCTTTGTTAATTGCAGTAATGTTTCAATCATTTCAGTAGCACTCAGAAACTAAGTAGAACTATTTTATAAAGAGTCTGTTTGAGAAAAGTGTCCATTATTCCACCAGGAATTACAACGTCCGCAGTTTGTTTCTTGGCTGTCATTATCTTCAACATTTAGCTCGGAGCCCAGATTCTTTTTTCCTTTCTTTTTCTTTCTTTTCCCTTCTTATATAATGAAATACAGCTGCGCTTAGGATAGCTGAGAAAAAGAGAGGGGAGGTGAAGCAAAAATGTGAAGTAGCCATCAGTATAATTCATGCTAACAAATATTAATTCAGGCAGAGTGTGATACATTTTATTTAAATGAGCTAGTTCCTCCCAGTTACAAATGTGTTACGAGTAGGAGGTGGAGAGTGATGACTGAGTCTAAATATATAACATATTAAACTGTGCAAAATCGTAAAAACCACTCACAGATACTAAACTTCAGAACAAGTGTAACTTCATTGTACCACAATTTAAAAAGAAATAGAAAAAAAAATAGCAGTAGTCTTTGCATTAGTTAACCACAACAAAAAGGGTAACAGGAGTCTTCTATGCAGAACCCATACAGGAATCTCAAATTCCTTTGATTTTGTTCAGGCCTCCAGCATGCCAATTGAATCTACCTCCAACCTGTTGATCTAGATTCCTATTCTTTATGGCTCTAGGGGAGTCCAACTCTAACCCAGTTAGATAAAAACGGTCACTCTTCTGTTTTCGCAGCACCCACGTGATTGTAAAACAAAGTACACATTAGTCACTTGACAGGCCCTCAGGGGCCCGGCAGTTTGTCTGCCTTATCTTCTCTCTTTTGAAAGTTGAGCTGTGAAATAATGAGAAAAAAAAAAAAGTGTGAGTGTCTGACACCAATTAGCTGCTCTCAGGTAGATCTCTCTGTCTTTGACCTGCCAGGTTATTGATATTTTTCAAGAAAAATCATCAAGTCAGAAAGTAACATTCAGAGGCATCCTGTGGGAAGAAAGTGCCGGAAGAGAAGCGAATGTTGCAAAGTGGCAGTAGTCCCCTCCGACATGCGACATGCGGTGTAAGCATGCTCAGGCTGTCTTTTCATTTTCTGTCCTTTTGGAAAAAACATTCATGCTGTCACGGGAGGACAGTAGCTTGTGCTAGTAGAGTGGTATTGCCTGAGCTAAAGCTCATCCTCTCTTTCGAAGGAAGCGAAATTAGGGACCTCATGTTTGTTGAAAAGCACTAAGGCTCGATCTATATTGTTTTACCCTTTCGATGATAGTTATGTGCTAGTCTGTCTAAGCAATGCTCTCAAAATAAGCATTTCTATATTGTTTTTGAAGACCTCTTTCTTTGATGCTTGTTTATGGTTATTCAATAGAATCAGAAGCTTATGATGAACTCTGATACACACACACACACACACACACACACACACACACATACCCAACCTGAGGGATATCTATGATTGCTGGGTCCAGAAATTATTATCCCTGTGATCTTGAGCAAGACATCTAAAACCTTGCTGATTCTCTGCTTTCTGATGGACAAAACGAGAATAACTCATGTTATCCAATTCATAGTATCTTTAATAAGCTCAATGAGATAATGAAATTGAAATGGTTAGCAAATTTGCTGACATAATATCCACCTGTGCTTAGTAGGACTCACTATTACTATATGACAAGTATTACCTATTTAAAATCATATCTGGTGCTTGAAATACATGAAAAATGTCAAGATGGAATGATTAGCCTGTCTTTTCAATGATGGTCACACACATAAAGACCTGCGTGTGTATATTGTGCTTGTGATCTATAGGGGAAAGAGTGTTGTTTTGTAATTCGTTTTTTCCCACATGGTAATCAGAATCATGTGTTGTATAATAGAAGCTCAATAAATGTTTGTTGAAAGAACTTATTTAAGTTAAGAGTACATATTCATTCTTGTTTTGAAAAGAAGAATGTGATAAAGTTCCCCTTGAATATAAGTATCAGGAGAATTTTTGCTTCCTCTAGCTTTAAAGGGCTTAGTAGAATGAGTTAATTTGGTGCAGAGGAAGGGAAATTGGGAAATTCTGCATAATCAGAGTTTAGTTTGCATGGTGCTAAGAATAATATTTCACCTAGAATTCCTTATAAATGTGTCCAGTTTTAATACAATGTAGGTAATTATATATATTTTTTAATTCATTGTAATTAAATGATTGATAAAAATTAGTTCCCCTTTAAAGCTATAAACAATCATATAGCACAATATACAACTTTATTTTTGAGAGAAGATGTTCTTATGATGACTTCCAGATTTGAAATAACAGCACACTCAGAGATATTGATGCAGCTGGTGATTTTTCTGTGTTTAATGCCAATCAAGAGATAATATACGGCCAACAAAATGAATTTTAAAATTTTCTAAACCAACCGATGTGCCCTGAATAATGTCAATGTTATATGCAAACAACAAACATAAGAATCAACACAACTGGTAGCTTTGTAAATCTCTATAATCCATTTAGTTTAGGAATTATACTTTTTTTGACAAATAAATACCACAACATAAAACTATCTAAAAGACACCCCATAGTTGAATGTTATTTTTAAAAAATCTTTATGTTTATAAATGTCACTTTCATCAAAGTTTAGGTTTACAGCCAATCTCATTTGATTACCTATTCCTGTGATTTGGCACAGCAAATTAGTCAGAAATATCTGCGGCAAGAAATAAATGGTGCAGCTTAAGTGGAAAATAAAACATGACATTTTACTAAGGTTAGGTTTATTCTATTTCATAATTTCAAAATAACATAAAATGTGTCATGTTATCCAATGCTACTCTAAGTTTAATGTGTGCTGAAACACTTCGAAATTTATGTAAAATACAGACTGTTATTCAGTTGGTAGTGGTGGGGTCTGAGATTCTATACTTCAACAACCCAAAAATGATGCAAATGAAACAGCTGCTGCTAATCTCTGGACCCCACCTTAAATAGGAAGGATCTAAAAGATTCCAGGGGTAATGACTGTAAGTTTAAAATGCAGCAATTTCATGCTCTGTAAATATAAGTATAAAGTTCATACAAAAGCACAAGAAAAAAATTCCCGTGACATCAAAGTCAGATTATGAGATTTACAGTACATATCAACTTGAGTCACTTATTTAATCATTCATTCACTCATTGACCAAAATATTGCTGATTATATATTATGAGCCAGGAACTCCTAATCTTTCTTAATAACTCGTACCCTCCTCACCTGATTGTTGTGACACTTAGGAAAATGGAATGATATACAAAAGCTAGAAGTTCTTCTGAATGGCAGACTCAGGAGCTAAATTTTATCTCAGGATTGAAGCAGAAAAAACATCACAATATTCATTCTGAAGGAAAATTTTTATAAATATTTTATAGATGGATGAAAGTCATTGTTTTAATAGCATTGCCAGCCTCCTCCAAAATCTATCACCTCCCATCACTGTACCAAACCATATGACATTTGAATATGAAAAAATAAGATTTTGCCTTATTGAGTCCTGTATTCTCTTCATCATCTCAAGAAGAATAAAACTCTCCATTTAGTAATTTGAACTTTAAATGTCATGTTTTATAGTCCCTGAGATAAATACTCCCCGTACATTGTGTGTGTATGTGTATCCCCCATATTAATTTACAGGAAGGAAAAGTGAATCTGTTATCTAAGCAAAGAACGTCTGTTTGCCTTAGAATTCTTTTGGTTGCAAACAATGAAAACTCATCTGAGTTTAGTTTAAGCAAGAAGGGAGATTTATAACAAGGATATTGGGATGTCTTGGGGCCTGAGGAATGGACTAGAATAAGAGACTAGGGTGCTTACTGTAGAAAATCATGGAAATAGTCTTTGGATATTCTTCATATTTTTTTATTTCTGCACATGTGATTTGTTCTTTTTTTTACTGCGTAATAGCCATTCATTGCTGCCTAGTTGAGAGACTGAGAAATGGCCACCGGCTTAGCTGCTAAATTTTCATCTGATTTCCTTAAGAAAGTATCCAGGAGGAGACTAGGGTTTTTAATTACCAATCTGAGGGAAAGGAATTTTGATTACCTAAGCAGGAATAAAGTTGCCCCTTTTGGAATCTATTAACTGTAGGTAGGGGATTTGGTTACATCTACTCAGCTGACCAGCGTTATTCTATGGCTAGGAACAAGTAAGATCCACTCAGAAAGAAAGAGATGGGTCAACCTCGAAAACACTGTCTACTGTAAGTATGGTTCACTCCCCAACATCCATTTCAACCATCTCCAAATTTGTAGTAGCGGTATAATTTGGGTGGGATTGACCTCAGTTCCATGAGGTCTCTAGGGTGCTTAATCAAATTACCACAATTCTATTCTCCTTGTCAGTTGTTAAACAATGGCAGTTCTGAGAAAATTTGGGTCAATAAGAGGAGAGATTTGCTGATGATATCTTAAATTATTGTTACCTCACACTTAAAAGACACACACACACACACACACACACACACACATATAGCCAACCTAGGAGTCAAGGGGAAATAATTGGTACAATACGAGGTCATTTCCCTTAAAATACCCTCACCAACATTGAATACAAACCATTTGGATTTTCTTTTATGAATTTAATAGTTTAAAGATGACTCATTACATTTCACATCTTTTCATATATTAATATATCCCTTTTTGGCTTGGCAATAACTCAAAGCAGTTGTTACACAGCACCCACAGTAGCATAATTTGGAAGCTTATATCTGAGGCCAGGCATTTTATTCACATTTTTCAGAAGCATGAATTAGTCTTAGAGTATCTGTTGACTGGGATTGCACACAAAGATGAGTAGATACATCTGGCCAAAGAAGGCAGAGAATAAGCTTCCTCACGGTTTCCAACATATAACAACCAAAGGAAAAAGTACAGATTTTAGCCCATATGTGTGTTGTCTTAGAAAAAAATCAATGGTTTGATCGAAAGTTCCACTGTACCTCCCTTCAAACTGATGGATGGTTTTGGCCTTAAGAGAACAAATTATGACTGTATTGTTGACAAATGTAAAGGTGGTTTGTGTGTCCTTAGTCAAGCAAATATTGGTTATATTATTATTATACTAAAGTATTATAATGAATGTCAAAGAATGGCAGATTCTAAACATGCCTAGGCTATCTCTGACAGTTCGCTTTAGCTTCTAAAAGCTTTCCGTACTTCAATTAAGCTATTGAGAATCTAGACAGTTTTTTATGAAATAGTATATGTTCAAAGATTCAAAGTTATGAATAAAACGTACAGCATGCTGTAGGATGTTTAGCATTAGTCTTAATACAATATCTGAGGCTCAACAATCAGCTTTGATACAACACTTATATGAAAACCTTTTTATCGCAGCAACTGACAATAGAAATATCCAGTATGTTTTGTGTGTTTACTACATGCTAAATTCTGCATGTATTCACTTCACCTCCTCTGTCCCATTGTAATTCATCAAACCAAGTGAGTCTGCAAGGAAAAAAAGCAAGAGGATTTCAGTCCAATGTCAATGAATCGCCTAATTTTAACCAGGCAACTTTCATGATGCTCATATTCAGCATACCTGGATGTAAACTTTTAATTTTTAATCCTTCTATTCTACAAGTTCATCATTTATACAAACAAGCATTGTATTTGGCCGTAGCAGTCAAGCAAATTTTAGGCAACCTCATTTCTTTTCATTATACCTATCCTTCCAGGAATACTAAGTTTATATACTAGGATTATTTTGTTTGTATATAATATATGATACACATTTGTGTGTATGTGTGTGTGTGTGTGTGTGTGTGTGTGTGTGTCTTGAACAGGAATGTGGGGTGGGAGAGTTGGGAAAGGTTATTTATAGTCTCTTAAGATCAAATCATCACTGAACTATTTTGTTAATGCTGGTATGAATCTAAAATGACAGAAATGAAGACAAATTATTGATGTAATCTTCCCCTGTTGATCCTTTGACCTGATCTGTTATTAGATTTATCCTAATAGCTTTTTTAAATCTTCATTTTTCAGTATGGCAAATATATAAACAAAAATATAAATGTATTTCCTTCCAGTCCCTCAGTTTTAAGGTATTAATGCTAATGTTTAAGCATTAAAAATGCAAATGGCTTCAGAAGACAGAAAGAATGTACACAAGTGAATTTTCTTTTTTAAAAAAATTTTATTATAAATTGATTTTTATTTTAATTTTTGAATTTTTATTGATATATTATAATTGTACGTATTTATGGGATCCAATATGATGTTTTCATACACTTACATGTTGTATAATGATCAAATCAGGGTATTTAGCGTGACCATTATCTCATGTAGTTAACATTTCTTTGTGGTAAGGACATACAAAAGCCTCTCTTCTTGCAATTTTGTCATATACTGTATCTTGCTGTTAACCGTAATCTCCCTACTATGCAATACAACACCAGAACTTATGCCTCATATTGAATTGTAATTATGTACCCATTGACCAACTTCTCTGTGTACTAACAGCCATTCTAACTGAAGTGGATGCTATTTCGTTATGGTTTTGATTTGCATTTCCTCAATGATTAATGACATGCAACATCTTTTCATGTACCTATTGGCCATTTATATGTCTTATTTTGAGAAATGTCTACTAAGGTATTTTGTCCATTTTTTAATTTGTCATTAAATTGTCATTAATTTGTTTCATTTCCCTATATATTCTTGACATTAACCCCTTGTCAGATGTGAAGTTTGCAAATATTTTCTGCAATTCTGTAGGTTTTCTCTTCACTCTGTTAATTGTTTCCTTTGCTGTGTAAAAGCTTTTTAGTTTGATGCATACCTGTTCGTCTATTTTTGGTTTTGTGGTCTGTGATTTTGAGGTCTTATTTTTAAAATCCTTACCCAGCTGAATCATCATAAAGTGTCTCCCTTGTGTTTTCTTCTAGTAGTTTCATAGTTTTGGTTTTATATTTAAGTCCTTAATCCATTTGGAGTTGATTTTTTGTATAATATAAGAGTACAAAGTTGACATACAAAAATCAGTAGTGTTTCTCTATACGCTAATAGTGAGCATCTGAAAAATAAATTGAGAAAACAATTCCATTTACAATAAAGTAAGATACTTAGGAATAATTTAAAAAAGAGGTAGATCTCTACACTGAAAACTGTCAAACATTTTTGAAATAAATTGAAGAGGACACAAATAAACTGGAAAAACATCTCGTGTTTATAGATTGGAAGAACTAATATTATTAAAATGGTCATACTACACACTACCCAAAGTGATCTACAGATTTGTTTTTTTGGGTTTTTTTTTTTTTTTTTTTGCTTTTGCCTTACATTGTTTCCTTAGCTCTAGTCAATAAATAGTGAAGCAACCTTCCCAGGACTGAGGAAAAAATACGGAACGCTTCACGAATTTGCGTGTCATCCTTGCACAGGGGTCATGCTAATCTTCTCTGTATCATTCCAATTTTAGTATATGTGCTGCCGAAAGGAGCACTGTCTACAGATTTAAAGCAACCCTTATCAAAATACCAATGATGTTCTTCACAGAAATTTTTTAAAAAATTAAAATTCCTATGGATCTATAAAGAACCCTTAATGGGCAAAGCAATCCTAACTGAAAATGCAAAGCTGGAGACATTACATTATTTTTTATTGTTATTATTTTGATAAATTTAGGGAGTTCAAGTGTTTTTTGTTACATGGATGAATTGTACAGTGGCAAAGTCAAGTGTACCTGTCACACAAATAGTATGCATTGGTTTTATCCAATAGATAATATTTTATTCCTCACTGCTCTCTCACCCTCCCCCCTTGTTAGTTTCTAGTGCCCATTTTACCACTTTGTATGACCATGTATATCCATCGTTTAGCTCCCACTTATATTGAGAACATGTAGTATTTTTTTTTCTACTTTTGAGATACTTTACTTAGGATACTGTCTCCATTTCCATCCAAGTTGCTGCAAAAGACATCATTTCATTCCTTTTTATGGCTGAGTAGTACTCCATGGTATGTATATACGTACATTTTCTTTATCCACTCATCATCTGAACACTTAGGTTAGACACTTGGACACTTAGGTTGATTCCATATCTTTGCATTTGTGAATTGTACTGCAATAAACATTCGGGTGCAAGTGTCTCTTTGATTTGACTTCATTTCCTTTGGATAGATACCCAGTAGTGGGATTGTGGGATCAAATGGCAGGTCTCCTTTTAGTTCTTTAAGAAATATCAATACTGTTTTCCATAGAGGTTATACTAGTTTACATTCCCACCAACAGTGCAGAAATGTTTCCTTTTTATTGCATCCACGTCAACATCTATTGTTTTTTGACTTTTTACTAATGGGCATTCTGACAGTAGTAAGACAGTATCTCATTGTGATTTTAATTTGTATTTCTCTGGTGATTAGTGAAGGCATCACACTATCTGACTTCAAAATATGCTACAATAATAACCAAAGCAGTGTAGTAGTGGCATAAAAATAGACACATAGACCAATGGAACAGACTAGAGAACCCAGAAATAATTTCACACACCTATAGCCAACTGACTTTCAACAAAGTTGTCAAGAACACACATTTGGGAAAAGACAATCTTTTTAATAAATCATGCTGGCACAATCTGATATCAACAAGTTAGGCAAGTTATGTAATAGCTTATGCCCTAGTTTTCTGAAAATCATAGTAATATTCTCTCATAAAGTTGAGAGGATTATTTGAGATAATCATGTAAAGAGCTTTGTACTTACCTGGTATACATTTAACATATTTTAAAAACATACCATGTATCCATTACTAAAAGATTCTGCTTGAATCAGAAAACACAGTCTTTTCAAGATTCATACATTTATTTTTTTTTTTCTGTAAAAGAAGAGATATCCACCAATGAACATCCCTCAGGAAGACTGTGGTTTCAGGTTTAAAGTGTATTTAAAGTGCTTGGACTACTGCAGAGTCTAATGATGATAGATCCTCCAATCCAGTTTCCTTAGAGTTGATTTAATAAACTATTATTAACAACTGACTACATGTTCAGCAATATATCAATGATTCCCAGACAAAGGCAATTGTACTCCCCAACCCCGGAGACATTTGCCAATCTCTGGTGACATTTTAGGTTATTACAACTTGGGCAAAAGAGAGTACTACTGGCTTCCAATGGATAAAGGCCAGGATGGTGCAAAACTTCTATAATGCACATTTGAGTTCTCATAATAAAGCATTATCCTATCTAAAATGCCAATAGGGCAGGCTGTGTGAAACCTTACATTATACTAATCATGGGGTGATCAAGATCTTTGATACTGTTCCTGCTCTCAAGAAGCCTACAGTCTATTAAGAAAAGAAATATGTATACTTGGCAGTTAGAGACCACAAGACAATAAATGGTATTATTAATAATAATAATAGCTAACATTAGTTATGTGTTATGTATCAGGCAGTGTACCGAGTGCCTTCCATGCATTATTTTACTTATTTAGCAGAATACAGTACTATTATGATCCCTTTTATTGATAAAGAAACAGATTCAGCAATGTTACAGAATTTCCCAAAGTGAGGCAGCTGATAAGTTTTGGAGTTGAAATTTAAACACAAATCTCTATGATTTGAGAGCCAAAGTGATCCCTCCCTGGGATCACAGACAACTCAGTAAATTAATGTATAGTTGGCAAATACTTTATTCTATTATGTAGGTAGTCTGGACACTCTATTGTTTTCTTTGCTGTGAGGAAGCCTTTTATCTTTTTAGTTTGTTATAATCCCATTTGTCCTTTTTTTTTCTTTTTTGCCTGTGCTTTTAAGGTTTTATTTAAAAATTTTTGGCTCAGTCCAATTTCATAAAACATTTATCCTATATTTTCTTCTAGTAGATTCATAGTTTGGAGTCTTACATTTAAGTCTTTAATACATTTAGCATTGATCTTGGCATATGGTGAGAAACAGAAATCTAGTTTCATCATCATTCATGTAGATATCCAGTTTTCTCAGCACCATTTATTGCATTGTCCTTTCCCCAGTGTGTTCTTGGCACCTTTGTTGAAAATTAATTGTGTGTAAATGTATGGATTTATTTCCGGGTTCAATATTCTGTTCCATTAGTTTATTTGTTTATTTATTTTTTTGCTAGTACCAGGCTTTCCTTGATGTTGTTGTTGTTACTATAGCTTTGAGATTGTATTTTGAAGTCAGATAGTGTGATGCCTCCAGCTTTGCTCTTTTTGCTAAAGATTACTTTGGCTATCTTGGGTCTTTTTGCATTTCCATATGAACTTTAAGATTATTGTTCTATGTTTGTGAAGAATGGTATTGGTACATTGATGGAGAGTACATTGAATCTGCACATGGCTTTGGTTGATATAGATATTTTAACAATATTAACTTTTCCAGTTGATGAACACAGGACATCCTTCCATTTATTTGTGTTCTCTTCAATTTTTTTCATCAATGCTTTATAATTTTCAATGTAGAGATATTTTACCTTTTTTGTTAAGTTTATTCCTAATTATTTTATTTTTAGTAGGTATTATAAATAAAATTGCTTTCTTGATTTCTTTTTCAGGAAGTTTGCTATCAGCATATAGAAATGCTACTGATTTTTATTTACTTACTTTTTTTTGTTTGTTTTTTTGTTTTTTTGAGACAGAGTCTTACTCTGTTGCCTGGGCTAGAGTGCCGTGGCGTCGGCCTAGCTCACAACAACCTCAAACTCCTGGGCTCAAGCAACCCTCCTGCCTCAGCCTCCTGAGTAGCCAGGACTACAGGCATGTACCATCATGTCCGGCTGATTTTTTTCTATATATTTTTAGTTGTCTAGCTAATTTCTTTTTATTTTGTTTAGTAGAGACAGGGTCTCTCTCTTGCTCAGGCTGGTCTTGAACTCCTGACCTCAAGCGATCCTCCCGCCTCGGCATCCCAGAGTGCTAGGATTACAGGTGTGAGCCACCCCACCTGGCCTACTACTGATTTTTATATGTGGATTTTGTATTCTGAAATTTTGTTTACTTGTATTCTGGTTGTTTTGTAACTCCTCTCTTCCTTCTTTTCTTACTGCCTTTCTTTGTGGTTATGTGACGTTCTCTGGTAGTATGTTTAATTTGAGGGTTTTTATTTATAATGTATCTATTATATGTTTTTGCTTTGTGGTTACTGTGAGGCTTATGAAAAAAACATCATATAGTTATACCAAGTAATTTTAAACTGAGGAGGATATAACTTTTATTTCCAACAACACGAACAAACAGTCAAAATGAAAAACTCTAGACTTAAAATTCATTCCTCCCACATTTTGACTTTTTGATGTCTCAATTTATATCTTTTTATATTGCTTGTCCTTTAACACATTGTTATGTCTATTTTTTTAAAGATGTTTGTCTTTTAGTCTTCATACTGAAGATGTGAGAGGTTTACACACACAACTACAGTAATAAAGTATTCCGAATTTTTCTATATACTTACTTTTGTCAGTGAGTTTTACACCTTCAGATGTTTTCTTGTTGTATGTTAGCATCCTTTTTGTTCAGATTTAAGAACTTCCATTAGCATTTTTTTCAGACAGGTCTGGTGGTGATAAATTTTTCTCAGCTTTTGTTTTCAGAGAATGCCTTTATTTTTGCATCATCGAAAGATAGCTTTCCTAGGTATACTATTCTCAGTTGACAGGTTTTTTTTTTTTTTCTTCAACTCTTTGTATATGTCATCCTTGTCTCCACTGGCTGTAAGCTTTCTGCTAAGAAGGGTGCTGGCAGAAATATTGGAGCTCCTTTATAAGTTATTTGCTCCTCTTCTGTTTCTGCTTTTAGGATCCTCTCTTTGTTCTTAACCTTTGAGAGTTTGATTATCGTATACCTCATAGTAGTCTTGTCTGAGTTGAATCTCTTTGGTGATCTTTGACCTTCCTGTACCTGGATATTTATATCTTTCTCTAGATTTGGAAAGGTTTCTGTTCTTTCTTTAAATAAACTTTCTGCCCCTGCTTTATCTCTAATCCTTCTTAAAAACCAATGAATCTTAAATTGTCCCTCTTGATGCTATCATATAAATTTTATAAGTGTTCTTTATTCCTTTCCATTTTTTTTCTTTTTTCTTATCTGTATATTTTCAAGTAGCCTGTTTTGAGCTCACTAATTCTTTCTTCTTTTTGATTAGTTCTGCTACTGAGACCCTCTAATGCATTTTTGATTATTTCTGTTGTATTTTTTACCTGTGGGATTTCTCTTTGATATTTTTTATAATTTTAATCTCTTTGTTAAATTTCTATGACAAATTTCTAAATTGCTTTTCTGTTTTTCTTGAAATGTATTGATCTTCTTCAAAATAGCGATTTTAAGCTCCCTGTCTGAGAGGTCACACATTTCTGTCTCTCCAGGGTTGATCACCGATGCGCTCTTTAGTCCATTTTGTAAGATCTTACTTCCATAAATATTTTTGGTGCTTGTGGATGTACATTGGTGTCTAAGCATTGAAGAATTAGGTATTTATTTCACTCTTTGCAGTTGGCCTGGTTTGCATTCATCCTTCTTCAGAGAGCCTTCCAAGCATTCAAAAGAGATTGACTGCTGTGTTTCCTAAGACTGTGATCACTGCAGCTGTTTTAGCACTAGAGGGCACCCAAGCTCAAGTTCGCTGTGATTCTCTTACATAATCCAAGGTTCCTAGCCTGATGGACTTGGGGAAGATTCGGGAGAGTTCTCCGTGTTTCCAGGCAAAGGCCCTCACTCATTTCTCTCTCCTTCCCCCAAGCAGAAGGAGTCTCCATGCTATGTTGCCTGGAGTTGGGGAAGGTGAGTGATGTAGGCAGTTCTCTGCCCACTTACAACTGGCGCTAAGTTAGGTCACACTAGAAGTCAACAATCTCCCGGGCCAGCACAGCCCCAGGGCTCACCCAAGCCACATGGCCTCTACTGCCTGATTAATACTGATATTTGTCTATGGTCCAAGGCAACTTTAGTCAGCCAGAGATGAAGCTGACCAGAAATCAGTTCTGTCCTGCCAGGGCAGCAGATTCTCTTCTAGTTCGAGATGGGTCTAGAAGCTCTGTCTGGGAGCACCGACCTGGAATTAGGTGTTGCAATGTTCTGCACAGTGCTGTGTTTTACCATGGCAGGGCTTTAGCTAGGTGCAAGGCAAAATCCCCTGCATCTTTTCCTCTCCTTCCTGCAAGTGGAAGGAGTCCCTCTCCATGTGGTAGTGCCTGGAGCTGTGGGAGGGGTAATGCAGGCAGTCCCATGGCCACTTTAGCTGATGTCATGCTGGGTCACGCCTGAATCCCATAGCCTCCCAGACTGGCACAGCGCTGAGGCTCACCCAAGGACTACAGCCTGTATGGCCTGCCTGCCACTGGCCAGCCAGTAGTGAAGTGAGCCTGGACTAGAGTTTGTTACACTGGAACAGTGGATTCCCTTCTGGCCCAGGGAAGGTCTAGGAGCAATATCTGTGGGCCCCAGCCTGGAACCAGGGGTGTGGGTTCTGCCTGCTGATGTGTTTTACTGTGGAAAGGCCAGTCCTGAGTTCTATTGCAAAATCCCTCCCCTAAGCAGACAGATTCTCTCTTCAAACTGTGCTGCCTAGGGTTGGCGAAGGGGTGGTGTAGGACCATGACGATGTCCTTCCTACACTCTTCAATGTGTCTTTTCGTGTTATGCTAAAGCAAGTTGCTGTGATCACTGTTCTGGCTTCTTTAGCTCTTGTGAAGGTGTTTTCTTATGGGGATAGTTATTTGATTTGATGTTCTTGTTTGGGGACGATTGCTGGAAAGTTCTATTCTGCTATCTTTTTCTACCTGCTCAGCAAGTGTCTTTTTTGTGGCATATTTAGTGCCATGTTTCTCCCATTTTGGGGGTGATTTTGCTGTTTTAAATGATCTTCAGCCATAGTGCTGAAGTGCTCTCTAGTGTTCCTAAGTACAAGAAGGCTGTGAAGGGGCCTATGAAGAAAATATTTGTGTGAAATCAGCTTTGTGCATGCATGAGTTATAGTGCTATTGGCTGTGAGTTCAATGTTAATGAATTAATAATATATATTAAAGTGTCTTTAAACAGGAAAACATATTTTAAAAAATTATGTATTATTGGTTGTTGAGAATGTTGTCACCAGAGATTCACAGAAACCTAACATTGTATTTCCCTTAGGAACAATGATTCAGAATTTTCTAATTCAGTATTCAGGTAACTTTGTAGAACATAACTGACTATCATGAATAAGGAGAATCAACTGTAACTGCATCCAAAAACAAGATAAAATTTTCTGTAGACTTATATCAGAATAAACACAAAACAGTAACAGAACTAAATTTCCCCATCTGCAGGGCCCCAGATTTGAAAGCCAATGTTCATGGCTACAAATGTCACGCCACTGAGCTGATGTAGACTAAAAGTTCTCCACGTGAAACAATCAGACCAGACTCAGTGGATGGGATAAAGGAAAAACAAAATTCTAAGAGGTGAGGAATATTTTTGTCCTCCTAAGAACCATTTTCCTCCTCATTGGAGGCAAAATCATCCCTGTTGGGTATATGTGCTTTAAACTTCAATCTTTTCATTAAACATTATGTCCTCTTTAATTTTTAATATATCTATTGTTTTAATTTTATCTTATTTTCAAACATAATGTCAAATTTTTCATTCTTTTTATTTTTTTACGGTTGAATAAATGCTATTACTAGAAGAATCATAGTTGTTTTATCCTTTATTCAAAACAATCTGGCAGTATGTGTTAAAACAGAATAGGCAGATGTCCTTTGACACAGTGATTCTACTTCTGAGAATGCATTTTTGTGCATAAAAAGCTGAGTATAAATGTTTATTGCTATATTGTTTATAGTGCAAAAAACAAACCTGAAACAACATGGATGTCTGTGCCCAGGAGAATGCTTAAATAAATTCAAACATTACTACGATGGAACACTATGCAGCTAGTTTACTTAGAGCTGTGGTTTTCAACTGGTGTGAATAACTCAGGGGATATTTGGTAATGTCTGGAGACATTTTGCATTGTCACAACAGAGAGAGGAGGGATAGATATGTTACTGGCACCTGATGGGTGGAAGCCAGGAATGATACAAAACATCCAAAATGCACAGGATAACACTTCTACCCCACCCCCAACAAATAATTATCCAGCCTAAAATTTCAATATTGCTAAGATTAAGAAACTCTGACTTAGTAATTTCTACGAAATATGTTAGAATGAGAAAACAACATGCAGAAAAATATGTATATTATCCTATTTTTTGTAAAACAGCCAAAATACCCCTACCCTCACACATGTGTACCTATTTATAATAATATAGGCATAATCTAT
The DNA here is from genome assembly GCA_963575035.1 of Avahi laniger. Taxonomy (NCBI): domain Eukaryota; kingdom Metazoa; phylum Chordata; class Mammalia; order Primates; family Indriidae; genus Avahi; species Avahi laniger. The sequence goes on from CAUYSK010056424.1 coordinate 39,220, forward strand.
ATTATAAATTATTTGAGCAGGAAAAATATGATTCTTCTAGTAATAGCATTTATTCAACCGTAAAAAAATAAAAAGAATGAAAAATTTGACATTATGTTTGAAAATAAGATAAAATTAAAACAATAGATAATAATAAAAATTAAAGGGGACATAATGTTTAATGAGAAGATTGAAGTTTAAAGCACCCCCAACAGGGATGACTTTGCCTCCAACGAGGAGGAAAATGGTTCTTAGGAGGACAAAAATATTTCATTCTTTTTTAAATATAAAGCACCAGTATATAATGGTACATAAACAGATATAAATACATATGGGATAGTAAGATGTCATGGGGATGATTAGGAAAGAAATGTCTTAAAAGGCTCCTTGGGTTAGGGGCAGGACAATTATAAAGAATCCTTGAGAAACGCTAGATTAAACCATGTTAAATTATTGTCATGTTTGGAAGGAGGATGACAACACTGAAAAACTTTAAATATGGTTAGGGTAATTCATGATCAGTCATGTACGTTACGTATTTAAGGATAATTGCAATAACTAATGTATATCGTACAGATTACCAAAAAGAGGAAAAAGGAAGAATATAGAAATCAATAAAAGGACGGAATGAAAGAAACAAAACCAAAGAAGAATCAGTTGAAAGGACAAAATAAGAAGATAGAAAAGAGTGCAAATTTCTAAGTATTTACATGTAAAACCATTTAAACACATATATTAAAAGACATGTTATCTTATCTGATAAAAATTAAAAACCCAGCTAAATAGTTGGAAATAAAAGGATGGAAACATATACTATACAAATAACAGCCAATTTAAAGTTGGTGTAGCAACAGCTATATCAAACAGAAGAGAAATTAAGGCAGAAGAAAGAAGACATTACATAATAATATAGGGAAAAGCCACCACGCATGAAGCAATCATACACTATTATAAGCTTAACAACATGATAAAAATTTATAAAGCAAAAACTGACAGAATTTAAAAGAGATATTGATGAATCCATAATCGGCAGGCAATTCTTACACATCTCTATTATAAACTAATAGATAAAGCAAACTGAAAATAAATAAGCATCCAACAGCAACTCTGGAGAGGAAATGGCAAAGAAAATATATTATTGAGGCTTACTATTTCTTTTCTCTCCATAATATTTGGCTATTGACATAGAAAAATGTAAAAAATGAATTTTACCGGTCAAAGGGTTCTCAGACATCACTTATTAACAGTCCTTATTTATTCCTATTTAAAAATAGATCTTATTCTTATTTGTATTATAGCAATTCAAGTCCATTATTTCCCAATGCAGAAAATATTTGCAACAAATTTCAGCTATTTTTAGACATTTTTTTCGTACCAAAAGTTCCAAATTGGCCATCCTCTTGTCAGATCTTTGATAGCCTTTCTGTGGTATATCACACAGAAACGTCTTTCTGGAAAGCTTAATTTATCTACTTTACTTTCGTATGGTTTATAGATTTCTTAAGCTATCATATCACATTACTACTGCAGAATTTCTTAGTGATAGAATACTTCTGTAAGACAGCTGAAAATTTTTTGTTTTCTACATGAAACTAATAATATAATCATATACAATATATGACTTTTATAACCATAGCAGATAGACCAATTAGACCATTAATTTGTTGATTTGTAACTAATACTTGAATCTAAGTCCAGAGTTTATAGAATTAACAGTGTCAGGAATGAATATTTTGAAATCAGCCATCTAACACCAAAGCCTATATACTCTCAACTAAATTAAACAGAGTTAAAAAAAATTTCATTTCATTTCATTGAATTTCATTGTGACTTATATTTAAGTAATCAGACATGATTTATCACATGAATTACCTATGTCCCCATTATTACAAGAAAACATTTCACAACTTAAAACTGTTTTACACATAGGGTAGAAGAATAGGTTAATCCATGAAAACAACAAAACGCAAATATGGTTTATATATTTAAAAGGTAAATATTGATGATTTCTTAAATTGTTATTTAAGACCTGCTATAAATGTACATTTATTGGGGGATATTTCAATAAAATTTTTGGTTTTGTGTGCACAAGCTTTCAGTATGAAATCTATTTTGAAGTTAGACTTTAAATGAATATAGAAAACATTTTTAGAAGCAATCATTTATATGAAAAAGACAGTATAAACCCAAAGTATCAGAATGCAGATACTTACAAATGCCTAAAAATCCGTATGGAAACTATAATGTGTAAATCATAAGCAGTAAAGAATATGTTTTAGATAATTTCACTTGTGCCTTTTTTGTAGACTCTTAATGCTCCCTTCCCTCACATATATTTTAATTGCTGCATTAAATCATTCATTCATTTATTCACCAAATATGTATGGAGGGTATGTTCTATGCCAGGATCTTAGACAAAATGTAGAGAACAAGCAGAGAACAAGGCACAGTCCTGATTCAACGCATCTCAGGATACAGAGGCAAGACAGCCAGGGAAGTAAGCAACTTCAAGTTCTCTTCCAGGAGAAAGCGCAAGGAGAGTAAAATAGCATGAGAACACATAGGAGGGCCTCCAAATCTAGACTTCAGAAAAGCATCCTGGAGAGATGGCCTCAAAGCTGAGATCTGAAGACAAAAGAAAAAGAGAGAGGGAGGAAGGGAGCCGGAAAGAGAGGAGGGAAGGAGGGGTGTTCTGATTTGTGCATCCTTAATGAGGCTGGAGATGAAATGCACCAGGAGAGGAAAGAGGCTTCTACCTCATCTCCCAATTTGTGCACTAGAGGCTGAAATACCGTCCTTTCCAGCAGTGATGGCCGCCTGGGAGTCCCAAGCTAACCTAGAAAAGTAACTTGGAGAATTTTATTTTCCATATGAAATAGGAGATTCCACAGGGGAACACAATATACAGTCTTAAAATCTTCCGAAGGAGGCCATTTAAACCCAGGTTTTGTATGTCACACAACTGCATATTCTCCCACATGTGTAACAAGACAGAAAGTTTTGATGTCTGTCTTTTCCAGAAATGTCTTATATGCTCTCTGATTTTCCAAGGAAAATAATAACAGCAGCGACAACTCACTCCTCAAAAAAAAAATTCCACAAATTTTCTGATTCTCCATTTCAGATGTCCTGGAGCAAAGACTGACATCTGACTTTAGCAGATTCCAACTCACCTGTCTCTGCACATGGAGAGGGAGCAGGGCCCTCTCTTGGTTTACTGCTCTACTGATGCCATCTTGAAATTCTTAATAAGTTTTGAACAAGAGACCTGGCATTTAAATTTTACACTGGGCCCTAAAAGTTATATCATCAGTCATGGGAGAGAAAATGGGGACAGAATTAAGCAGGGGACAGATTTAGACCATATATTGGGGACATGGCTGCAGGAAGAAAGATATGGACCAGAGTTTTCAGTTCTCGGTGTTTTATTCAACCTCTTGATTATTTTTGCTACAACTGTGTGCTTCCTAAACATTTTTTCTGAATATCAACTCACTATGTTTTTTAATTTACTTAAATTCTGACTTGGCCTTATCTTAAGCAGGAATATTTATGAAATCATGAGTTTCAGGATCCAGTCATATTTTTTTTTCTCATACACATTTGAAAGAAATAAATAACTTTAAAAATGAATGTCTCTGGCATACTACCTAAAATCATTGTGAATACTCTTAGGAGGAGTACCAAACTCTGGGTATATGCACATATGTGCACGTGCACATCAAGACATGCAAGGAAAGAAATGTGCATTTGAAACTTTCTCCCTTAAGATAATTATCACATTGCTAAAGATAAACATAAGATGGGACAAGTTATTATGTCTCCTTGAAGAATAATCTGTATTGTTTTATCATCAAGCCCCTATAACTTCCTGTGTTGGCCTCACTTAGAAATGTGTTCTAACCCTCTGCCTATTCCTGCAGATGTTGAGTGAGGTGATCGTGGTCATCCACCCAGGTGAGACCTGGATTCCTGCACTGTTGGCCAAAGGAGTCTCAGCTGAAGAGCTCAAGATGTGAATGCTCTGTTCTGCTGTGCAGTGGACAGGCTCACCTTTAGGCCAGAGATTTTATATCATTTTGTCAAAAATTCCACTCAAATACCACCTAACCAGCTCAACGTGAGCCACTCTCTGACTTACGTATTTCTTTCTTTCTTTCTTGTGTCACCCAAAATTCCTTTCCTGAGTGAGAGAGTGTCCCAGAGTCTCTCACGTCCTCTGCAATTTCTCCACCCAGACCGCTCTGTCTCACTCACCGAGGATGCCAGTTCATTCGAAATACTCCTCTAGTTCTTCCTTGTTTGTCACAATTTAAAAATATTTTCCTACGTCCTCATGTTTTACATTCTCACATTCTCTCTTGCCTTAAAAAAGAAATATATATATTTATTACTATACAAACATATATTTACATGTATAGTATATGCATATATGTGAGCATATATATGTGTGTGTATATATATATTCTGTATTTCCTTTATCTTAGCTTAAAGCATTTAAACACAAACGGATTGTGCTTTATTTTTCTTTGAAAACAACGCCAATTGTTATTTTTATTATGATCATTATTATTCTATAAATTAAGTTTAATCCACCACTGCAAATTTCTCATGTAGCAAATTACCAGTTGGTTTGAACCCATCAAAAAATAAATACTGAATAATTAAAATATTCATCACATTGATTTTTTAAAAAAAATATTTGTGTCACAGTATAATAAATTCCCTTGGGTCTTCCTTGAAAAATGGAAAAGCCCTAGAAATTTTAAATAAAGGTTTACTTAATTTTTCAAAGGTAAAAAAATTTATATATACCAATTGATATATTTGAAAGTCTTCCTCTCCTGAGGCTGTATTTTCTTTTAGCACAGATGTGATGAGGGGCTCTTATGAGCAGTCACAATTTTCATTTGACAATAAAATTACTGCTTATGTGCTTATTCATTGAAAAATTATTTTAAGGCTTAAATTAATGTTAATATATGAATGAATTTATTTTTAAATTATTATTGATTTTATATGACTGTTTTTTTATCCATTATCAGATAATTAGTTGGGCTAATATCCCCCACCCCCAACCCAATCTAATCTATTCCCACCTTGGTGTACCAGTGTCCTGTATACATAATTACAATATTTAGAACAAATTGTTACAGATTAATTTTGAAGACACTTTAGATCATTCTCAAAATTTGGAAAATGAAATATCATTGTGTACAATATATCTACCTCTATTGCATTTTTTCAAAAAAGGAACAAATGATAAACATAAAAGTTTTGGTTTCACAACCGCTATTGACTGTCTTAAGTTTGATAGTCTTTTATTGAATGACTCCTGGTCTCTCATAGTATCACAAAGTGAAATTCATTTCAGTGATGAATAGATGATCTTTCTTTCTCTTGTATCTTCTAGCCAAATAAAAAGACCCAATTGTCACAAAATTCAGAGTCAAACCCTAAAACTTCAAAACTTCCTAACGACTCACTTGTTTTGCCTAAAAGAAATAGCTCTTCTATTTGACTCCCTCAAAATTTTTGTTTCGTTTTTGTTTGTTGCTTTTATTTTATTTCTTGTGACTTATTTTCTCCAAAAATCTCTTACTGAAGTTTCATATTATCATAAAAATGTTAGGCTCAGGTAGAAATTAAAAATAGATGGATGTAAAATCTGAATTTAGTAAATGTAAATCAAGTTCCAAGATTAGTCAGCACATCTGAAAGCAAATAAAACATCAGAAAACAGTTTTTTCTAAATTTCAGATGACATAAATATTTAAGAACAGATTTTGAAATATCAGTATTAAAGATCATTTTAGAATATATTATCACTCTCTGTAAAATAACAGTTGTTAAAGCATCCATAAATAGGGATATGCAAAATAATTGTAAGACATTTTCTAGCCCAGGTACAAAACACTAATTCCAGATGTTTATTATGAAAACTTTGATCCCATGAAACATCTACCCAAATAGCTTTTTATAGCCTGTGCTGTCTCAAGGACATAGCAGCGGAAAGTTACAAAAGGTCACCCATGTTGTACCACCCTATGATTGTAGACGATTGGCTCTTACAAAAACCCCAAACAAGGAAGGGCTCTGCCTTCGTTCATCTGTCCCTTGCCTTTTCCAAAGTTGGCTGTTTTGAGAGATGTATTTTCACGGGGGTTTGCAAGGCCCTCAAGCCTTTTAACTCTAGTCATGTCATCTTTCCCTCCACTCAAATGAAAAATGTATTTTTTTAAGGCATGAAATGAATTTTTTCCCCCAGCCAAACTTTCAGTTCCTTGGAATGAGTTTTCAACAGCTAACCTTATTTTACCAGGTAATACATCATCAAAGCCACACAGAGCTGACAGTACATCACACAGGTCCAAGTGAAGTATTACATCTGTACATCATAAGACCCACGTCACTCAGGTTATAGAGTCACTACCTTGCCACCAAATTCCCGAAAACCTACACAACTGCCATGGATCTTTCAAGGTTTATTTGAAGGAATTTTATTTATTTAGCAAATCTTGCCTGGTTCTGAAGAAAAATATCTATGTCTACTGTACCTGGAGAGAGAAGCAGTTAGGGTCTTTCTGGTTTTAAAAAAGAAATTTGATTGGGAAACTGAGTCGAATCAAAGGCAATGCCTTCCCTTGCCTGCTTAAAAATGGGAGTCCAGCTGTTATTTTTCAATCTCCTTCTAAAACTCTGCTGTGAGAGAAAATTACAGCCTCCACCAGAGCCAGGGGTGCGGGAGATGAAGTTCATCTCCGGTGTTTGTTCACTCTTACTTTGTGCATAACTTTCTCCTCAGGTGTCGGCTCCTCTATTGGAATTTCCGGGCTACTCATGGCCCCCCACTGTGATAGCTTTTGGCACAAGAATGTCCATATTCTTAAATTTCACGAGTAAAACAAGACCCTAAAACCTTGGGTCTGACACTCTCTAGCTGCGCGATCTTGGGAGATTCTTTATTTCTCAGTTAGTATAAAATGGCAGCAGGTTATTTTGGTGAAGGTTAAATGAGATCCTGCATGTAACGTCAGGAAATAGTGCCTGGCACAGAGGAAGCAAGTCCTTAAGACCAGCTCTTATCATTTTTATCCTGGTTTCTTTTGTCTAATTATTCTACCTGCTTTTCTAATTGCTGTCTCCTTACGTTTCATCGTAACACTCTGACTTGGAGCCTGTCTCATCTTCAATATCATTTCCTTAGGGGGTCCTTTCCTAATTACCTCCCTCTGTTTTATGTTTTCATAGTACCAGATACTTGTCCTTAGTGGTACTTATTGCAAGTGTATTCAGTAAATTGTTAAATATCCGTCTCGCCCTGTGGTAAATTAAAGATGGCCATAATTTTTTTGCTACTGCTCCTATTCAGAGTTTGGGGATAATTCTCCAACTATGACTCTGGACAGCTTTAGAAATGTGATTGACCAACAGAATTGAATGCAAGTGACATTCTTTGACTTCAGAAGAAGAATTGCAGCCTACATTGTGTCCTGCTAGAACACTGTCTCTGAGGAGAGTCAGTCCCCATAAAAGATGTCTAACTCCCCTGAGACTTCCATACTGTATGGAAGCCCAAGAGGCTGCTGGGAAGGCCACATGGAAAGGAAGCAAGGGCCCAGCTAACAGCCTGGTTTAGTTTCCAAGTAAAAGTCAACACCAAATTACAAGCCAGCCTATTAGAACTGGGTCTTCAAACCACAGTTAGTTGGGCAAGCTGACACCACTGCCCTGATAAAGTGCAGATTTGTGAGCAATAGAAATGATTGTTGCGGTTTAAACCAATAAGTTTAAGGGTGGTCCAATATCCAGCAACAGATAACCGGAATACCCACCTATACCATGAGTCCCAAGTGGACAGGAGCCGTGTCTACTTGTTCACTGCTGTATTACCAGTGCCTCATGCGCTGTCTGGCCTGTAGTAGGAGTTCCACAGGGTTTGGTGAATGAATGAATGAATGAATGAATGAATTGCAAACATCAAAGTGCCAAATAAATTGAAACAGGGCTGGAATAGATAAATTAATCTTTGTTATTTTATTAGTAAATCAAATCTTTTACCACTTCCAAATAATGATTTCTTTATCTAGATACGATAGAGATGACACATCATGGAGCAATTTCATTCAATTCAGCAATAGTTATTGAGCATCCACTCTGCTCTGATTGCTGGAATTACAGCCATGAACTAGATAATCTCTAACCTCCCAAAACTCACAGTTGAGGTCTATATTTCTCAAACTGTGGTCTGTGGACTTGCGTTAGTATTCCCTGGGAAGGCTCATTAAAATTGCAGATTCCTGGGCCCCACCTCAGATGTGCTGAATCAGAATCATTAGCGGCATGACCTCACAATTTACAATATTTAACAAGCTTCCTAGTGATCCTTATGTACTTTGAAGTGTGAAGGCAGGTCTCAATCAGAGAGTCTTTCAAACTTTCCTTGTAAACACCAGGACACTTAATAAAAACAAACACAATAGATTTCTTTCTGAACTCACTGAATCACAATCCCCAGGGACTACCATGCCTGGCAATCTTTCTTTTGTAATTCTTATTATTAAGAAAGTTTGGGAAACAATGCTCTATTTTTTTTTTTCCCTGAAGAGGAAATAGGGATAAGATGTCTTATGTTTCCAGGTGCCTGGATATTGGGGGAAAAAAATGAGAGAGTGATATTTCCCGAATTACATAGCTAGTAAATCAGGCGGGACACCAGCCTTCTGTTTCCTAGCTCATTGTTTTTTTCAGTATTCTACAAGCATTTCCTATGCTAAGATATATCTTCTAATTGTAGAGAAAAATGAGGATTTCTGACACTATTGCTAGATAGTGGGAAGATAGTTTTATAATAGATCCTCAAAAAATATTGCCTTGTTATCTACCTGCTCCATCTATGCTTACATACAGCCAGCAAAAAGAGTGTTTAGAATAATTGCCAATCATACAAATGCATTGACTAGCAATGTCTTGCATAAATTATCTTCATATTAAATGATTGATGAATAGGTGAGTGAATGAATGAATGAAGTGGAGACTTTGTCTGAGTCCATCAGAAGTTGGTATGGATATGGATAGCTGTTACCAAATAAGACATAGGCAGGGTGGTAGAATGCAATGCTTGTACTTTTCTTTCTCTCCCTCTCTCCAGCATGCATAGATGTAGACCATGTGAGTGTGTGTGAGTGTGTGTGTGTGTTCTACAAAGGCAAACAGAAATGCAGGTGTGAGGCACCCAAACAAGTACTGGCATTGTGGTGAAAGCAAAGCAGAGCTTGACGTCATCATTTCTTCAGTCTGTGTATGACAACTGAATTATCTAGAGATGTGTTTGCAAAGAGAAAATGGAGTGGAGGTCACAGCATCTGTCTAGGACTAAACTACATGCACCTTTTTTTTTTTCATTACCAACATAGTTATATTTTCTCTTTTTTGAAGAATAATTATTCATTCGTCAGATTTTTTTGAGAACTTACCATGTACAATGAACTATTTTAAACGGCGGAGGGATGGAAGAAAATATAATGACAAAGCATGTCCTCTGCCTTCTAGGCACTGGCCATGTGGTCAGAACAGAGGGTACAAAGTGTGCCCCTCTCTTGTTCATGGAATGTCAAGGTCAAATGTTCCAGGATATTCAACTGATTCTTGCTTGACTGAAGGGGATAAGATCTGGGGAGTCTTTAGAAGGGGCTGTGATATTTTAACTAGCCTTGAAGGATTTCCACAGAAGGAGTGGGAAGAGCATTGCAGGTTGAGGGAAATAATGAGCAAATCAAAGTAGTGTCAAGAATAGGGAATGGAGATCTGGAAAAATGGCGGAGTTAGGGTAGCCTCCCGGATCCCTGCTTCCAGAGAGGGAGACGTAGATCCCGGTCTGCTACACACAATCGGAGCGCTCTCCCACAAAAACAGC
>CAUYSK010056426.1:0-21058 GCA_963575035.1 Avahi laniger
GCCTCTGCCCTGGAGTTTCACATTTCACGGGAAGAGTCCCTGAACATTCTGCCCAACTCTGGTACCCACCTGCGACGTCCAGGCGGAAGGAGACCCTGTGGCCCCCGGCCTCGCAGCTGTACTCCCCGGCGTCCGCCCTGCCCGCCTGCGGCACCACCAGCCGCCTCTGCTTCCCCTTTGCCTCCACGCGCACTTGGGGGCTGGCGCTCAGCTGCTTCCCGTCCTTGTACCACGTCACCTCCGTCTGCGCCTGGGCCACCTCGCAGCTCAGCGTGGCGCTGGCCCCCGCCTCGGCCCGCACCTCCTTGTGTGCCTCCTGCTCCTTGGCAAACACCGCCTTGGACTCTGGGGACAGACAGGGACGTGCAGGGTCAGAGAGAGTCCAATTGCTAGAACTGGATGAGGGCCCACCCTCTTGACCTCCCATCTCTGATGCCCCAGCCACAAGCCTGCCCTTTCTGGCTTTCTCAGCGCAGAGAACTTCACATGCAGAAGATGCACAAAGCAGGGAGCAGGTTAGTCCCAGACTCTGAAGCCTCCCCTCATAGTGTCCAGGCTGGTGCACGTCACACTCAGGCGCTGGCACCGTCCACCAGCTGTGATCGTGCAAGTGCACACACGAGAGGCATGATTTCTGACCTGCACATCACAGCACAGGTGTTTTCAGATAATTTCTTTCTTTTTTTTTTCAGCCCATACTCCGTCAAGGTAATTTCTTAAGTCACGTCAGCAGAAGGGATGATATCCCTGAGTCACACAAAGGACTGCTAATGCAGCCCACGGCTTCTAGAGGGCCCAGTTATCACTGGTATAATCAAATCCTAAGCCTTGAGGTTGGATGTTTCTTATTAATTTACTCCTTTTCCTTCCTGTCACATTACTTCTTGACCCATTCTGTTACTCTAGATGTAATTTTCTTGTCTATGAGGCATAATCATTGGTAATGCTTTCAGTGAGGTTTTGTGAATGGTAAGCGCTATCAGTCTGCGTTCTGAATGTGTCTTTATTTCACCTGCATTTCTGAATGGCTGTTCCGCTGAGTACAGAATTCTGGGTTGACAGTTACCGTCCCTCAGTGCTTTGGATTATGCCATTGTTTTCTGTGCTCCTCATGGCCGTTGACAAATCCACAGGAAAGATAACTGTTGTTCTGTTCATCTTTTTTTCTGTCTGTAGTTTTAAGGATCTCGTCTTGGTTTTTGGCCTTCTGCGATTCACTATGATGTGTACAGGTGGAATATTTTTCTTTACACTTCCAGTGGTTCCTCGTGAGTCTTGAATGTTAGGATTCATGTTGTTTATCATTTGTAAAAATTCTTGCATGATATTTTATTGTCGCATCTTCCTTATTCTCTCTTTCTTCTGAAAGTCCTTTTTAAATTTACTTTTTAATTTACACATAAAAATTGTATATTATTGCATACAGCATGTTTTGAAATATGTATACATTGTGGAATGGCTAAACTGAGCTAATTAACATGCATGACCTCACATACTTATCATTTTTTGTGGTAAGAACACGTAAAATCTACTCTCTTAGCAGTTTTCAAGAATACAATACATCGTTTTTAACTATAGTCACCATGTTGTATAATAAATAGATCTCTTGAACTTATTCTTTCTACATGAAACTTTGTACCCTTTGACTAACATCTCCCCAACGCCACCCTACTCTCTACTTCAGTGAGTTCAACTTTTTCAGATACCACATATAAGTGAGATCACGTGGTACTTATTTATGTGCCTGGCTTATTTCACTAGCATGATGTCCTCCAGGTTCATCCATCTTGTTAGAAATGACAGGATTTCCTTTCTCAAGGCTGAATCGTATTCCACTGTGTATTTATACCACATTTTCCTCACCCGGCCATCCACCGACGGACACATAGGTTGACTCTGTATCTTGACTATTGTGAATAGTGCAGCCATGAACATGGGAGTTCAGACATCTCATCTAGAAGTCCCTTTAGACACGTTTGACCTTCTGCTTCTATCCTTCATGTCTTTCAACACCTCTTATTTTCTATCTCTGTGTTAACTCATTCTAAGTACTTTCCTAAGGTCTATGTTCCACTTCAGTGATTATCTCTTTAGCTATGTCTAATTTGCTATTTATCCTCCACTGAACTGATAGTTATAAATGTTATGTTTCCCATCTCAAGAAGTCTCATTTTGTTCTTCATCTGCCTATTCTTTCTTTTCCTGGCATTTTACTTTTCTTATGTTTTTGTGTTCCATATATCTATTTAGTCATTTTCCATTTGCTTACTTTATATTTTGTTTCAGATTGTTGCTCCATCATCTGAAGTTCCTGAATGGTCTAATCCCGATCTTCTTTGTACCTTCTGGCTCTTATTTATATTGGATTCTTTCTCCGGTGCTTGGGTAAGGTTTTTATCGTGAGCTTACCTTTATCAAGACTTCCTTATTCTACTGCAATTAAGAATAGCTCTGGTGGTGGAAATATTCCTCCTAAGTGGAATGTTTTATACTTACTCCAGCCAGATACTCCATGAGTATCATTCTCCTGAGGGCTATTTTCAGGTGAATTTCTTATTCTAGGAGTATTATCAATTCAAACTTCAATCTTATGTGAGGAATGGGTTTCCACTGCTTAGGGGAAACTTTTCCTCCCTGAGCTGAGGCAGAGAAAGAAGCTTCCTTGTCATCCACTTGGGCTATAAGGAGATTGTTTTTCGGGTCTATCTTTCCCTAATGATGTGGGCCCAAAGGCTCCCAGCTTTACACATAAGTCTTGGTTCCCTGCTCTCTCGAGCCTACATACTCCTTGCCTACCTACAAGCCGGTGGTTGAAGTCAGGCCCAGGCCCTAGAACCACAGACCCCACCCTAGCAGCTGTGCCTCAACTCATCACTTAGTGCTGTTGTTTTCCATTCCCTCTTCATTTTTACCACGTGGAAATTTCCCTTTTTTCCTTGGAAGTTCAGATATTAACTTAACCTTAGTCTGTTGCCTTCTCCTAAGCATTGTTAGGTGTTTATGACGGGTGGGTCTCCACGCTATGGAGTCCACAGTACTGTTGGAACCAGAAACCCGGATGGGCTGATTTTCACTCTGCTCTTCCACGTTAAATCATTTAATTTCATCTACTAGGGACTGTCTGCTTTGGGAACACCTCTCTGATGTCCCAAAGTAGTCAGCAGAAACGCTGATTTGTATTTTGTAAAATCTTTTTAAAAACACATCTGTGTCCAAAATACAAATGGTTCTATTCTTATGCCTTAGATTTATTTTTCACAAAAGAAATGATGACGTGTCCGGCTGCCTGTCTGGCTAGCTCATGCTTGGCGACTGTGCTAGGACAGGCTGACGGACAAAGGCAGGAAGTGACAAGACCCCTCAACAACCATCCTCTCCTGCACTGACGCACCAACAGATCCTGAATCTCCCTTGTCAGCTCAACACTGACCAAGGTTCCAGCCCGGAGAGCCAACTGCCTCCTGGACATCCCAGGGACCCCGAGCTGGCTCATTTAGGGCCCCTCAGGTCCTTCCCACACCCGTTTTCTTTCTCTGTCCTGACTGAGCACAGAGTGTCTGGCTGCTCTGTGACCCAGCCAGCTGTGCATCCCCCTGCAGGCTCAGACCCAATGGGGGCCGTGAACATTCCCAGGTGCCCAGGCACAGATAAAGTTGTACAGGTTGTAGCTCAAAACACTGAGGATCAAATGTGTCACTAAACACGCAGAAACGAGCCCTGGCCCTGAGCCAAAGTCTTTTTGGCTACATGACCTTCATGTAAACTCTAGACCCCAACCCCTCATTGCAGACACACTGCCTTTCTCAGTGTCCGTTGTGAGGATACGCTGTGGTCCTCCTCTGCAAGGAAGCTCCCTGAGCAGCTGCCTGGACCAGTAACCCTGGCAGTTAGTGCTTTTTTCTACAGAATCCCATCTGGCCCCGCCGCAGGATGGCTCAGGGCGCTCCCTTGCAGGAGCTCCCCCAGGCCACTGCTGGCGACTCCAGCCCTGGCTCAGTGGGACTGGACAGCCCCTCCCTCACACACGGGCTCCAGCCTGCAGTGCCACCCGCTTCCGCTTCCTCTTTCCTGCAGTTCCGAGCTCTCCCAGCCGTCCCCTGCCTGATCACTGCTCCACCCCCCTCTGCCTCCTGAACGCCCCTCCCTCCTCACGGCCATCTCTCTTCAGGCCTGCTCCTCCCCTCCCTGAATCGGGCAGAGCCCCCGACCTGGTCGGCCTGACTCTGGTCTCCCTTCATCCCAACCCAGTGTCTGTGATGAAGCCAGAGTCTGCAACGGTCCCATGCCCAGGAATGCAGGACAGAAGTCCACTCCCCAGGACACAGGAGGGCCCAGGGAGGGGCACCGCCTTCCAAATGCACTTCTGTCCTCAAAATGAACACTCAGAATGCTGTTGTTTTTTTAAAACTGAGTTAACCAAGTGTTACCACCTCACCGAACAGACGGCCACGTCTCCGAAATCAGGTCTTCTCCGGCATGAGAACACAGACGCAGGCGACGCGAGAGCCTGACGGAGGCCCGCACGTTGGCCTGTCCCCATCGTGTCTTCATCAGGGACATTAGCACCGGGCAAGCTGGTGTCTCCTCGCAGACACCTCCAACACCGGCACAGAGAACAAGCACGGCCCCACAGCCAACGGCCGACGCTCGTCCCCTGCTTGCCCGGTGTCCCGCGGTCAGCCGCATGGCCAACGCGGCGTCACCAAGTTCCCTGTTACTTGCAATGTTCACTTTAGATGATGTCGGTGTGTGTTTAAGTGTGCATGTGCGTGAGTGTGCGAGAACGCGCGTGCGCGCGGGTGACCGCCCACCGGCAGCTGCACCGAGGAAGCGCACGCAGGCTCCGCGGCTGCTCCCACCCACGGCGGCGCCCGCTCCATCAGGCACGAGCCACGCAGCAGTTGGCCCCCAAAGTTCACCTGAATGAGTGACGAATGTAACTAAGGATGCTCAAGATTTGTCCCCCACAAGAAACGCCCAGGTTTGAATTCATCTGCACAGTTACAGAACTAAAACTCACGTTTTTCAAAAGCACCTGGGGTTGGTTCCACTCCTGGGGGCGCGACTCCCGTCTCACCCACTGAACGCAGCCACGAGGCCACGGAGCTGCTGTCTGCACACGCTGACAGCAAAGGGCAGCGGGTGGATTGGGGGGCAGAATTCAAAGCCCCGCCAACCAGAAGCAAGTTTGCCTCCTATCCCCTGACCTGTATGCAGGGCAGTCCGAAATCCAGAAGTGGCAGGGCAGGCTCAGATGAACCCTCCAGTGCTCCCTCAAGGTGTGGAAAGGGAACCCCAACGCTCAGAGAGGGTGGACGACACTCCCGTTTTTCTCCCCTCCCCCCATGCCAGATCATGCAGGAACATGCAGAGGGAGGGAGCGTTCCCTCCGACCGAGGCACTCTGATCCCAAGGGGAGGAAAGTCCCATCAATGTTTTCTCTTTTTGTCCTCCCGGTGCTTGGCCCTGGTGTACTCATGCGTGTGCGCAGCCCTGGGAAGCAGGTGACAGGCAAGCACACAGAAAGCTCTGGTCTTCTGTCTGTAGAACTGAAAAGGAAGACTCAGGGAAGCAGAAAGTCCCGGAGAGATTGTACAAAGGGAGATGCTCAAAAGGCGACTACAGGTTGGGCACGGTGGCTGACGCCTATAATCCTAGCACTCTGGGAGGCCGAGGTGGGAGGATCACTTGAGGTCAGGAGTTCGAGACCAGCCTGAGCAAGAGCGAGACCCCGTCTCTACTAAAAATAGAAAAAAAAAATTATCCAGTCAACTAAAAATAGAAACAAAAAACTAGCCGGGTGTGGTGGCTTGCATCTGTAATCCCAGCTACTTGGGAGGCTGAGGCAGGAGGATCTCTTGAGCTCAGGAGTTTGAGGTTGCTGTGAGCTAGGCTGACACCGCAGCACTCACTTTAGCCCGGGCAACAAAATGAGACTCTGTCTCAAAAAAAAAAAAAAAAAAGGCAACAAAAAGTGGTTCAGGAATTCCAGGGCTCCCCCGTGAGGCTCCCAGGAATGGATCCAACCCTGATCAACATTCTAAGGACTTGAACTGGGGGAGAGACCACTGCCCAGGGGCACACAGACCACTGCGTGGTGCACACGCAGGACAGATCCGAACAGCGCTGCAAAGGCTTTGAGGACAGGACAACCCACAGAAGGTTGGCAGGAACCTGTAGCCTGAACTCAACCAGGCTGATTTCTACCTCAAAGAAAAGAAAAAAAAAAAAATCCAGCATTCCCATATGATGTAAAGAAGACCTAGAGTCCCATAACATAGTACTTAAAATACTCAAGATACAATCAAAAATTACTTGGCATCTGAAGAACCAGGAAGCTCTGAATTAGCATACGCGTGAAAAGACCATCTGATATCAATGTCAAGAGGACATTAATATTGGGATTATCTAATGATGATTTTAAAGCAGTTTTTACACAAATGCTCCAACAAGTAAAAGCAAATACTCTTGCAACAAATGGAAAAATTTTTTAAATCTCAGCAAAGAAAGAGAAAGATATAAAGAATCAAGTGGAAATTTTATAAGCAGAAAAATATAATAACTGAAATAACTCACTGCATAGGCTCAATAATAGAAAAAGGATAACATAAAAAAGAGTTAGTGAAATCAAAGATAGCTCAATAGAAATGATCCAATCCAAACCACAGAGAGAAAGGGAATTTAAAAGAAAAAATGAATAGAGCCTCAGGGAACTGTGAGATGATTCCAATAGTTCTAATGCTAAAGTCATTAGCTATAGAAGGAGAAAAGAAAGTATAGCTCAGAAACAATAATTTGAAGAAATAATGACTGAAAATCTCCCAAATTTGCTAAAAGACATAACAGATTAAAAGAGTTCAGTAAAACCCTAAGAGAGTAAGCCCAAAGAAATCCATACCCAAATATATCATATTAAAATAGCTAAAAATTAAAGACAAAGAAAAAAATCTTAAAAGCAGGCAGAGAATACCAACACATTACTTATAGGGGAACAACGTGAATGACTGTGAATTTTTCACAACATACATGTATATCAAATCATCACGTTGTATAGTTCGAATATATTCAATCTTTATTTGTCTATTAAATATTTTTTTAATCATGGAAGCCAGAAGGAAGTAGAACATCTTCTCAAGCACTGAAAGAAAAGACCTATCAGCCCAGAATTCTTCATCCACCAAAAATATCCTTCAGGAATGAAGGTGAAATAGAGGCATTCTGAATAAAGAAAAACTAGGAAAAGTCATTGACAGCACAGCAGACTTCTAAAAGAAGTTGTTCAGACAGAAGGGAAATCATATCACTGAGAAACTCAGAACAGCTGGAATGAGGGACAAGTGACAGAAATAGTAAATATCTTGGCAAATAAAACGGGCTATGCTCCTCCTCTTGAGTTCTGTAAAATAAGATTGATAGTTAAAAACAAAAATTATCACATTGTCTAATGAGGTTTCTAATGAATACAGAGATAATATATAAGACAACTACTGTAATATCTTATAAGGTAGGAGAGTAAAGGGGACACATATGATGGTAAGAGTTCTGCATTCCAGTGGAGGTAATAATATACTGATCCAAAGTAGATGATGAAGAGTTAAGTGTGTTGAGTGCAATCCCTATGCAATAATAAAACTCACAATACATAAATTAAAACAGAATACTAAAAAAAATTCTAAATAACTCTAAACAGACAGGCAAGATGGAAATGAACAGAAAAAAAAGTAATAAAATAGTAGACCTGAATCCAAACATATCAATTATTACATTAAATGAAAATGGTCTAAACACATTCATAGTAACACAGAGATTGTCAATTGCATAAAAAATGACCCAACCATATGCTATCTACAAGAAATATACTTCAAATATGATATAGGTAGGTTAAAAGTAAAAAAGTGGCAAAACACATGCAACTCAAACACTAATAAACAAAGCTGGAATGTTTGTATTAATATCAAACAAAGACTTCAGAACAAAGAAAATTAGCAGGGAGAAAGAGGAACATTACATAACGATAAAGGGATCGATTTAGAAAAGACAAAAGAATTCACACAACAGAAATTCAAAATGCATGTGGCAAAAATTGACAGAACCGAAAGTAAAAACACACAAATCCACAATGATAACTGGAGATTTCAACACTTCTCTCAAGAACTGATAGAACTACTGGTAGACAGAAAAGCATAAAGGATACAGAAAAACTGAACCATGAACCATCCCGACCTAACTGACATCTGGAGGATCCACCCAGCAACAGCAGAACACACATTCCTTCCTGGAACACGTGGAACACTCACCCACACAGATCATATTCTGGTTCATAAAACAAATTTTAACAAATTTAAAAGAACTGAAATGATACAAAGTATCTTCTCTGACCAAAATGGCATTAGACTAGAAATAGGTATCAGAAAGATAATAATAACATCTCTAAACACTTGGAAATTTAATACACTTCTGAAGAATCTAAATATCAAAGTAGTCTCAAGGGAAATTAGATACTATTTTCCACTGGGATAGTAATGAAAATACAACATAAAGCTAAAGGAAAATTTACAGTATTAAATATTCATATTAGAAAAGAAGAAATATCTCAATCAGCAAACTAAAAGTCTACCTTAAGAAATTAGGAAAGGAAGAGCTAAATAAACCCAGAGCAAGCAGAAGGAAGGAAATAATAAAGATAAAAGCAGAAATCCATGACACTGAAAAAAACAGAGAAAAATCAATGAAACTTAAAGCTCATACCTTGAAAAGATCTATGAAACTGATAAACCTCTACCAAGACAAATAAAGAAAAAAAGAGAGAGAAAAGACATGAATCAACCACGTTAGTAATGAAATAAGGAGTACCCTGCAGACCCTGCAGACATGTGGTAATAAGAGAACACTGCACACAACTCCGCACATAAGCTCAACACACTTAACAAAATGGACCAATCTCTCAAAACCCACAAATTACCAAAACTCATCCAAGATGAAACAGATAACTTGTATAGTCCCACAACTATCATATAAATTCTTTATGATTTATATCTTACAAAAAAGAAATCTCTAGGCCCAGAAAGCTTCACTTGCTTAGTCAGTGAAATAACTAAAATATAAATTGAAGAAGTAGTAGAAATAGCATCAATTCTACACCACCTCTTCCAGAAAAGAGAAGAGAAGGAAGCACTTTCCAACCCATTTTGTGAAGCCAGCAGTACCCAGATACCAAAACCAGACAAAGACAGTGTAAGAAAATGACAAATCAAATTCCTCATTAACATAAAAATAAAAATACTCAACAAAATATTAGCAAATTGAATCCAGTAATACGTAAAATAACACACTACAAACAAGTGGGTGTAACCCCAGGAATGCAAGGCTGGTTCAATATTCAAAAATCACTTGCAGAGATGTCAGCAAAAATGACAAAATAATAACTTCTGAAAATCTCTCCTCCACAAAAGCAATGAAAATTCTGGCAAAAAAAAAAAAGCTGTAATCAACTTTTTCACAACTCTGGAAATTAGACAAAGGCTTACAGCAATCTGAGGAGCATACATTCAAGAAAAACAGGTAAATCTCAGTAAGAATAGCAAGATTTGTGGTGTTTTTAACTCATCCAATTCTTACAGCTACCCGCCCCTAGCTCCAAGGTAGCTTTGAAAAACAACAGTCCACAATCACGATGGAAATCAGCACCCTGGCAGCCATCAGAGACAATGCAATGGACTAGGGTGCTGTCAAAACCCCCGTTCCCAGAGATTTGTCATTATTTGACCCATTTGGTGGTTCCTGAAAAAACTCAACTCACAGGGCTGTCTTTATTTGGCCTGAGTAGAAGTTCATTCAGTACAAACAGCATTTTCTCCAGGGGCATTAGCGGAAACAAATCAAGGTAATTATTCAATGCCATGGCTGCTTGAGGCAGTGGAGAACAATTGTAGCAAAAAATAGACCAAAAGCTTAAAATGAAAAGCTATAAAGGGAGGTGTCCATAGGGAGCTTTGGAAAGCTCTGAGCCACTCCTGGGCACTGAGAAAGACACATATGCGTAGGGCTGTGTGCATACTCAGGCAGCACCAGAAAAGCCTAAAGCTCACATATCTGGCTAACCTTAAGGTTCTGGGAAGGCATGAATTAAAGGCAGAAGTGAAGTTTCAGTCTGCCTGGCTGAGTGCTGAATGCAGGGGCCAACACTCGCATAGAGCCCCTTGCCAAAGACTGGGAGACTCACTGTTGCAGACATCTAAGGCTATTATGGTCCAATCATTAGCTGACCAGTAAGCTACCTAATCAGAGCTTCAGCGATCACACATGACAAGGAATACAGACTTTATAGAATTAGTTCAGAAAAGTCACTAAACACAAACAACGACAAACAACAGCAATAAAAACAGCACCAAAAAAGAAAATTAACAACAAATACTGGGGAGGGGGAAGAATCTGACGCCACGGCACTCACTCTAGCCCGGGCAACAGAGTGAGACTCTGTCTCAAAAAAAAAAAAAAAAAAGAAAAGAAAAAACTTTAAAATATATAGAAAGAAACATGAAGGGAATGAAAATGGTACACTAGGAAAAAATCAACTAACCATTAAGACGGCAGTAATAGAGACATGGAAGACTATAAACGATATGGTATATAGAAAACAGCAAAGCAGCAGAAATAAGTCTTTCCTTTTTTTTATTTTTTCTTTTCTTTTTTTCTATTTTTTTCTTTTTCTTTAGCCAACATACAGGTGGGACAGAAATAAGTCTTTATTAGTACTATTTTAACTGCAAATAGATCCAACGCTCTAATTTGAGGGCAGATACTGGGAAATGGTACACACGCACGCACACGCACACACACCCGCACGCACACACGCTGGACTATTATTTAGCCATATAAAAAACAGAATCTTGCCATCTGCCATGACATGAACGAGCCTGGGGGGCATTATGCTATGTGAAATAAGCCAGACACCAAAAGAAAAATGTTTCATGATCTCATTTACAGGTGGCATCTTAAACAAAAATCAAATACACAGAGATAGAGAAGGAAAGAGTGGTTACAGGGATGGGGAGGGCGCTGTGCGTCAGAGGACACAAACCGGCAGATACACAGCATGAACAAGTCCGGAGATCTCATGCACAAACCGGGACTATAGGTCACAAAATTGTCCTGTATTTGAGATTCCTGCTAAACCAGTAGATTTCAGCTGCTCTTGCCACAAAAAAACAAAAAATAAAAACAGGGTAACTCCGTGAGATGATGGGTGCGCCACTTTGCTTCGCTACAGTACCATTTTTACTCCCTGTATGCAGCCCATTAATATCGTGTTGTATACCTTAAATATACACAATAAAATTTATTTAAAATAATAATTAAAAAACCAGGCCAGATTTGCTTCACAGGCCATAGGGTGCCAATCCCTGTGCTAGAGTATTATCGTGTTCCAACATTCGTCAAACCAATTTAAATAGGATATTTGAAGTTTAAATGCATTGAACAGACTTTTTCTACAAGAAAAACCACCAGAATATGAGATTCAATGATTTCACCTATTTTCTTCCACTAAACAGGTAAACTCATACTTTTTAGGCTAGCTCCAAATTATCTTTATAAAGATGTATTATTAATACTTCAGATGAACTAAAGAAATACAGCGCTTCCCTTAACATTAAGTCTGATGGACAAACTGTGACATATATCCATACGATGGAACATTATTCAGCCGTGAAAGGAATGAAGCACTGATACGCGCTGCGCTTGGGTGAGCCTCAAAAACATTACACTGAGTAAAAGCAGCCGGATGCAAAGGAGACACACCGCGTGATCCCTGTCGCAGGAAACACACAGGGCAGGCAGACCTGCAGAGACGAGGCAGATCGCTAGTCGGGGCATCAGGAGTGATCACATAATGCGTACAGCTGTTCTTCTGGGGTGATGAAAAAATCTGAAACTAAACAGTGGTGGTGGCTGCACAACATTGTAAATGCATTAAACACCACTGAAGTGAACGCTTTAAAATGATTAATTGTATGTTATCTCAATTTCACCTCAATTATAAAAAAAATTTTAATTAAGAAAAACCATTATCCAGCTATCAACAAGACATACGCTTTAGATTCAAACACACAAACAGGTTGAAAGTTAAATGATCCTCCCATACAAATAACAATCAGAAGAGACCTGGAATGGCTATACGAATATCAGACAAAATAGATCCTAAAACTGCTAGAAGAAACAAATGATGCTATATATTGTTAAAGGGGTCAACCTCTCAAGAAGATATAACAATTATAAATATATAGACACCTAAAACACAGTTCCAATATATACGAAGCAAGAAGTAGCAGAAATAAAGAAATAGAATGTTCTACAACCACAGTTGGAGACTTCAATACCACACTGTCAATAATGGATCAAATGACCAGAAAAAAGAGAGGACTTGAACAACACTACACACCGACTGGACGTGACTCACACAATCGGCCCTCCGTGTCTGCAGGCTTAGCAACCACCTATCAAAAATACTCTGGGCCGGCCCGGTGGCTCACGCCTGTAATCCTAGCACTCTGCAAGGCCGAGGCGGGCGGATTGTTTGAGCTCAGGAGTTCGAGACCAGCCTGAGCAAGAGCGAGACCCCATCTCTACTAAAAATAGAAAGAAATTAATTGGACAACTAAAACTATATAGAAAAAAAAAAATTAGCCGGGCATGGTGGTGCATGCCTGTAGTCCCAGCTACTCGGGAGGCTGAGGCAGGAGGATCGCTTGAGCCCAGGAGTTTGAGGTTGCTGTGAGCTAGGCTGATGCCATGGCACTCTAGCCCGGGCAAAAAGAGTGAGACACTGTCTCAAAAAAAAAAAAAAATACTCTGGAAAAAAACAATAAAAGATAGCAATACAACAACAAAAAATAATGTAAATTTTAAAATCTAGTTTAATAACTATTCATTTAACATGCTGTATTAGATATTGTAAGTAATTCAGAGATGATTCAAAGTACAGTGGATGATATGTACAGGTTATATGCAAATATTATGCCATTTCATATCAGGGACCTGGGCGTCTGTGGTTTTTGCTATCTGCAGGGGCCCAAAATCAAGCCCCTGTAGATGCTGAGGGATGACTGTATACAATATTCCATCCAACAATAGCAGAACACACATTTTCCTCGAGTGTGCGTGGAACACTGTGCAGGATGAGCTACAGATTAGGCCACAAAACAAGTGTCAACAAATTTTAAAAGACTAAAATCAGCCAAGTATCTTCTCTGACCACAGTGGAATGAAGCTAGAAAAGAATAACAGAAGGAAAACTGGAAAATTCATAAATATGTAGAAATTAAACAACACACTCTTCAAGAAGAAATTAAAAGTAAAATTAGAAAATACTTTAAGATGAATGAAAATGAAAACACAACATCCCAGAATGTATGCGATGCAGTGAAAGCAGTGCTCAGAGGGAAATTCATAGCTGCAGATGCCTACATTATAAAAAGAAGAAATATCCCAAATGAATAACCTAACTCTATACCTTAAAGAACTGGAAAAAGAAAAGCAAGCTGAATCCAAAATTAGGAGAAGTAAGTAGATAATAAAGACTAGAGCATAGATAAAACACACGGAGAATGGGAAAACAATAGGAAGAATCAACAAAGAAACCAAAAGTTGGCTCTTGGAAAAGATCAATAGTATTGACAAACCATTAGCTAAATTATCCAAGAAAGAGACAGAGAAGATGCAAATTATTAAAATCAGAAATAAAAGTGAGGTTATCAATACAGACAGTACAAATATGAAAAGGTTTGTAAGAGAATGTTATAAACAACTACGTCAACAAATTAGATAACTAGATGAAATGCACAAATTGCTAGAAACCAACTACCATAGCCAACTCGAGAAGAAATAGAAAATCTGAAGAGACCTGTGATAAGTAAAGAGATTGAATCAGTTTTGGAAAAAAAAGACATCCAGATCAGAAATGCAGAAGTAAAACCCTCTCTATTCACAGATAGCATGATCTTGTGCATAGAAAATCCTAAGGGACCCACAAAAGAACTATTAGAGCTATAAACAAGTTCGGCAAGGTTGCCAGATACAAGACCAATAAACAAAAATCAATTCTATTTCTGTGTCTTAGCAATGAACATCCCAAAACTGAAATTAAGAAAACAATTCCACATACACTGGCATCAAAAAATTAAATATTTAGCAATAAATTTACAAAAGAAAAAATCTCATGCACTGAAAATTATAAAACATCATTGAAAAAAATCTTAAAAGATCTAAATAAATAGAAAGGCATCCCATATTCATGGATTAGAAGAGATTGCAATACTCCCCAAATTGATTCACACATTCAAGGTAAATCCTATTAAAATCCCACCTTCCTTTTTTGCAAAATTTGAAAAGCTGATTCTAAAATTCATACGGAAATTCAGAGAACAGCCAAAACAATCTTTTTTAAAAAAGGTGGAAGACTCACACTTATCAATTCCAAAACTTAATACAAAGCTTCATCCATAAGCAAAGGATGAGGTTGGACCACTACCTCACATCATACACAAAAATTAACTTAAGTGGATCAGAGACCTAAACCTAAGAGCTGAAACTATAAAACTCTTAGAAGGACAGGTGTAACTTTCATGACCTTAGATTAGGCGATGATTTCTTAGAAACGATTCTTAACACACAAACAACAAAAGAGGATAAATTGGACTTTATCAAAATTAATAGCTTTTGTGCAACAAAAGATACAATCAAGAAAACGGGAGATGGATGTTGGGCAGCGGAGAGGGGGAGGGGGGAGGGGACGGGTACATGCATACACAAAGAGTGCAATGCGCACCACTCGAAGGATGGACATATTTGAAACTCGGACTTAGGGGGGAGGGGGAGCAAGGGCAACATACGTAACCTAAACATCTGTACCCCCATAATATGCTGAAATAAAAAAAAAAAAGAAAGAAAACGGGAGAAAATGGGAGAAAATATTTGCAAGTCATGTATCTGATAAAGGTCTAGTATCAGACTATATAAAGAACTCTTACAACTCAACAATAAAAAGACAAATAACACAATTAAAAATCAGCCAAAGGATTTGGACAGTTCTCCAAAGAAAATATGCAAATGGCCAATAAGCAAATGAAAAGTTACCCAACATCATTACTCACTAGGGAAATGCAAATCAAAACGACAAAGACGTAATGCTTTGTGCATCCACTGGAATGGTTATAACAGAAAAAATAAATAAATGGAAAACAACAAGAGTTGATGAAGATGTGGAGAAACTGGAACCCTTATATGCCGCTGGTGGGAATGGGAAACGGTGCAACTGTTCTGGAAAATAATCTGGCAATTCCTGAATAAGGTAAACATGGAATCACTGTACTACCCAACAATCCTACTTTTCAGGTATATACCCAAGGGAAGTCAAAACATGCGTTCACACAAAAACCCGTGTGCAAATGTTTACAGCAGTGTTATTCGCAAAAGCCAAATAGTGGAAACGATGCACGTGCATGGATAAGCAAAACGTGGTCCATCCATACCATGGAGCATTATTCAGACATAAAAAGGTAAGAAGTGCTGAAACGTGTCAGAACACGAATGAACCTTAAAAACATCAGGCTCAGTGGGAAAAAAGCTGGACACAGAAGGCCACGTATTATATGATTCCAGTTAAATGAAACGTCCAGAAGAGGCAAATCCACAGAGACGGACAGTGGATTTAGTGGCTGCCGAGTGCGGAGGGAGGCGGAATGGGGCGTGACTTCTAATGGGTACAGAGTTTCTCCAGGGGTTGATGAAAATGTTCCGGAATTAGACTGCGGAATTAGACTGCACAACCTTAAAACCGCCGAATTACACACTGTGGAAGGGCAGATTTTATTGATTCTTTAAAAACGCGTCAATGCAATCCACCACGTCAATAGCCCACAGCAGAAGCCCCAGGCGCCCATCACCAGGCGCAGAATGAAGCTCGCTCAGCACGGTTTTGGACTGCGGCTCGTTGAGGGGTTGGGAGGACTCGGAGCTCTGGTGTGGGGACAGGTTTACTGCAGTGAGACTTGGACAGAGGGAGCCCACAAAACCTCAGAAGCTGACCCGCCACGCTGTCTGGTTTTAGTCAGTCCTTAACAGCACCACCTGCTAACACTGCCGCGTTGGGGGTTAACCCTCAACAGGAACTTGGAGGAGACACCTTCAAACCGTAGCAAATAGACGTGATCCAGTTCTTCAAGAAGCCGATTTAAAGAGAGCTCTCACGCAAAGAGCACTCTGGCCTGCCGGCCCTGCACTGGGGCGAAGCCCTGGGAGCCGGCAGGGCCCCCACGGAATCCGCCCCCGCTCTCTTGCGGCTGTGGACCAAACGTCTGTGTCCTCCCGGAATTCAGCGGTTGGAACCCTGACCCCCAAGGTGGTGGTATTAGGCGGTGGGGGCCTTTGGGAGGTGATCAGGTCATGAGCGTGGGGCCCCTGTGGTGGAACCGGTGCCTTACAAAAGGGACCCCAAGAGCTCCAGCGCCCCTCGTGCCCCGTGAGACCCCAGGGAGAAGGCGAGGGCGGCTACGCACCAGGAGGCCGGGCCGCGCCTCGATCCGGACGGAGTAATCGGGGCAGCCTTTGCCAAGCACCGTCTCCAGTTAACCCCTCTCCTGCCGTCAGCGCTGGGTGGACTTCAGGATCCCCATTTCACAGACCAGGAAACGGAGGCCGGATGAGCTGCTGTTATTGAGAACTTTCCAGAGACCCTGGCGCACACTCCACTGCAAAACCCCAGTCCCAGCAGCCATAATTCGGCGCCTGTGGGGCGCGGGAGGGGCGGGTACGGGGGCAAAGCTCCTCAGCACAGCCCTCACGCCACTATGTACAGGTGAGGAAACTGAGGCACAGAGGTCCACCGTGTGAGTTTCTGAGGCTGCACAGAGCAGCTTCCAATGACTGAGATCTGCCCTCTCAGAGTCCTGGAGGCCAGAAGTCCAAAGTGAAGGCGTCGGCAGGGCTGTGCTCCCTCGGAAGGCTCCAGGGGAGGAGGTTCCTGCCTCTTCCAGGCCCTGGGGGCTCCGCACGTTTCTGGGCTTATGGCCACATCACTCCAGCCTCTGCCTCCGTCTCCACGTGGCCTTCTCCTCTGTGTCCGTGTGTGTGTCTCCTCCGTTCTATTTCTTATAAGGACAACTGTCATTGGACTAAGGGCCCACCTACGCCAGGATGATCTCAGGAGACGCTCCAATTATATACGCGAAGACCCTATTTCCAGCTGAGGTCCCATTCTGAGGTTCCGGGTGGACGTGAACTTTGGGGGTGACACAACATTGGAATCACATCCAAGACAGCTCAGCTGGCAGGAGGCAGCAGTGAGACAGGCCTGGTGATATGACCCTGTGCACACTGTGGTACCCTCCACCAGCCTGGTGTGGGCCACGGGTTCCGAAGAGAAGAGACACAGCCAGGGACACCCGCTCTGATGAGGCAGGCGGAATTCCAAGAACGCCCCGAACACTAAATCTAAGTGCTGCGGTGAAGGCAACCTGCAGGCGAAGTTAAGGTCTAGATGTGGCTGACTTTGAGGTCATCAGAGGGACATTACGCTGGGTGGGCCTGATCTAATCAGGGGAGAGTGTCCTTCCTAGTGAAAGAAATTCGAAGTCTGAGTGTGATTTGACACAAGGAAGATTTTCCATCGCTGGCCTGTGATGGAGCCACGTGGCAAAGAATGGGACTGGCTTCTTGGATCTGACAGCAGCCCCCCAGCTGACAGCAGGCAAGCAAACAGAGTCTCAGATCCACCCATGGCCCCACGGCAGCAAGGAACTGAATTCCGCTGGCACCTTGGGTGAGCCTGGAGAGGAACTGAGAACTCAGCCAGCAGGCTCTTGATTTCAGCCCTGGAGACCCTGAGCAGAGAACGCCACCACCCCATGCCTGCCCAGGCTTCTGACTTACGGAACTGTGAGCTACTCAATGAGTGTGGTTTTAAGCTGCTAAGTTGGTGATAACTTTTTACAAAGCAGTAAAAAAAAACAACAAACAAAAACAAAATAAAAAATGAATATACTCCCATTCCACATTCTTCCCATCTTGAACAAGATGGCTGGAGCTCTGGAAGCCATCTTGTGACCATGAGGCAACATGCAATTGAAAGAAAAAGTAACATGCTCAGGATGACAGAAAATTAGACAGAGCCTGTCTCCTTGTGACAGATTGTTCAGAAGGTCCCTGCGTCTAAAACCCTCTAGAACGGGATATGCTACTCCCTCACTGACAGTGGGGTCTACCTGGTTACATCCTTGGAACTAGACTTCCCTCATGCTTAGCTTTGAGCAGCAGCAGAACATGGAGGACGATACATTCTGAGACTCCCGACGACAGACTTTTACAAGCCTTGCAGCGCTTACTACTCCCTGGGGGAAACACCCACCCCCACAGAAAGAACTCGGGAAGAGAGCGACCACAAGGGAGGATGTAACACAGAGACTCCAGATCACGGAAACTGAGGTTTAGATTCAGAGGCTGCTCAGACTGGAGCCTGCTGAGGACAGGCCGTCTGTGACGCGAGAATGGCAGCCTCACCAGCCAGACATGGGTCTGAGCAAGAAGAGGGGCCACGTGGAAGCTGCGGGAGTCGGAATTCCCCGAGGCCCAGCAGCGACGTGCAGGCACTTTGTGCATTTCTCAGCATTTAAACGACATTCCAGAAAAGACAAAACTAACCTACGGGGATAGAAATCGCAACAGCCGCGGTCTGGAGCAGCAGGGAGGACTGACCCATGAGGACACTCGCGACTGGCTGGAGGGATGGAAACGTTCTACATCTTAGCAGGGACGTGGTGGTGACTTGGTATCTACGTGTTCCAAAATCCGGTGAGTGTGCACTTAAGATCTGCACGTACGTCACACCCAACGTCATTGTTACAAACTTGTTGGAGCCAGGGCTTCCTTAACTTTATAACAACGAGGACAACTTCGCCGCATGTAAGTGGACACTACATCGGAAATTTTGACGCAGGCACCAACACAGTAGATATGAGACTCCAATGCAGGAAGCCAGGGAGAGAGACCCATCTTCCGAAAAGTTAACAAAAAGGAAAAACCAACAAAAATGACCAACAATAAATAAACGGTCAGCCCCGGTGGCTCACATCTGTAATCCTAACACTCTGGGAGGCTGAGGAGGGAGGACTGCTTGGGGACAGGAGTTTAAGACCAGCTTGGGCAACATAGCAAGACCCTCGTCTCCACAAAAATTAAGAAAAATTAGCTGGGCATCATGGTGCCTGCCTGTGGTTCCAGCTACATGGGAAGCTGAGGCAGGAGGATCACTTGAGCCCAGGAGTTCAAGGCTGCAGTGAGCTATGATCGCACACTGAACTCCAGCCTGGAATACAGAGCAAAATCCTGTCTGTAAAAAAAAAAAATGTTTAAATAAAAAATAAAGATAATGATAAAATAATGGCCAGTTTCGCAAATTTGAACTGTTGGCAACGGACTGCCGCGTATCAGACACAGAAGGATTTGGGGAAAGGACCTCTCTGGAGAGAGCCTTGCCCCACCCACGGAGCACAGAGGGGAGAGGGCTTCTCCTTCCACCCCAAGACGGGCCTCCAGGGGACACGCAGATCAACTGTGGGCACCATGGGCCACAGTGGCAACAACCTCACATGCAGCAAGGCCATGCCTGTGGCCCGAGATTGGCAGCAGAGAGCGTGCTCCCGTCACAGGAAGGGGCCCGGCTTCTTACACAGGTACCACCGCCGAGCCGAGCGCCAGGCATGGGCAGCAGAGCCCGGCTCCCAGAGCCGCCAGGACCAGCGCATTCCACCTCCCGCCGGAAAACCCAAACACCAAGGCAGGACCAAAGCAGCAGGCAGCCCCAGGCTGTCGGGGTGACAGCTGCCTGGGCGTTTCCTTGGGCCAACTGCAAGACGGCAGGAGGGGACTGGCAACAGCAACAGTGTCTTCAGCAAGGACAAGGTCAACATGTCCCCAGGTTTTAGGGACCGGGAGGCCAGAGGAAGACACGACCCCAGTGGGGCACAGCCAGTGAGGACCTGAGAGGGCGGGCCCTGGGCTGCTGCACCACCGCACGCAGAGGGGTCGTTCTAAACCCTGCTGGGGCCAGACCCGAGGTCGTCTGAGAGCAACACCAGTCGAGTGAGAACTTCCAGCACCTTCTCTGACTCCTCCCACCCTCAGGTAGACAGAAACTGCAGGTGGAAGTCTGGGCCAGGAGGAGCAAGAACAGGAAGGCTGTCCCCCCGACAGAGGGCCCGCAGGAGAGAGGACAAAGCCCCACTTGGGGCTGGGACTCACGCGTGGGCTCTCACGGGAGCGCACGCACCGCGCGGCCAGCTGCAATGGGGGCGCCCGGAATTACAGGCACGACTTAGCTCCCTAACAACGAAGGCAAAGCTGTAGGTCTACACACGGCCTGAACCAAGAGCTACGAGAAGACGTCTTCCGCTGAGTAAACATGACAAAAGCCGTGCAAAGCGCTTTCTGACTGTGCACCAGGATGCGGAGTTTTTTTCGAAGTGCTGGCTACAAGGTGCCACATCCCCTGAGGCCAGGAGCAAACGACAGCACCTGCGGTCACCTGTCACACAGGGTGCCAGCTGACAGCTGACACTCTGCTACCGGGACAGGCACTGGTCACACCACCAGGGCACCCACCTGCGACGTCCAGGCGGAAGCAGACCCTCTGGCCCCCGGCCTCGCAGCTGTACTCCCCGGCGTCCGCCCTGCCCGCCTGCGGCACCACCAGCCGCCTCTGCTTCCCTTTTGCCTCCACGCGCACTTGGCTGGCGCTCAGCTGCTTCCCGTCCTTGTACCACGTCACCTCCGTCTGCGCCTGGGCCACCTCGCAGCTCAGCGTGGCGCTGGCCCCCGCCTCAACCCGCACCTCGCTGCGCTCTGGCTGCTCCTTGGCAAACACCACCTTGGGCTCTGGGGACGGACAGGAGGGACACACGAGGTCAGAGAAACCTCCAGGTCAGGGAGGCATCGCTGGGGAAAGACGGCCTGGCAGACGGGGAGGCAGCAGGGACGGAGACGTCTGCCGGCTCTGCACCAGCCGCGT
>CAUYSK010056428.1:0-108814 GCA_963575035.1 Avahi laniger
CTTGGAAATTGGGCCAGCGCACCTTGCGTCTATCAGCAGCCACAGAGCAAAGTACGTATCCTGTTGAAATCGTGGAAAAGAGAGATGTGAAAACTTTCTCAAAGTCAGTCATTCTCAGTTGAGGTCCCTGCACCAGCAACATCAGCATCACCTGGGAAACCTTTTAGAAATGAAAATTCTCGGACCAACCCCAGACCTCCTCATTCAGGAACTGTTATCAGGCCTTCTAGGTGATTCTGATGCATGCTACGGTTTAAGAACCCCTACTCCAGATCAGGGGATGGGAAACTTTTTTGCCATAAAGGGCCGGATAGTAAATATTTAAGTGTTTGCAGGCCGTAAGGCCTGTGCCAGGCTGCTCCCTCTGCTGTTGTAGGGGAAAGCAGCTGTAGGTAACACGGAAATGAATGACCGTGGCTGTGTCTCCATAAAATCGTAAAATCGTGTTTTTAAAAAACAGGGATTTGGCCTGCAGGTTGCGGCTTGCAAATCCCTGTTGTAGATAACAATAACAGCTACCACTTATTGAGTGTCCCCTGTGGGGTGGGTATGATGCTTTTTATAAATTATTTCATTTATCTCCCCTACACTCCATGAGGTCAGTGTTGTTGCCCCCATCTTCTAGATACTTCTAGATAACTTTCCCCAAGGCACACAGCTAACAAGCCTGGGATTCAAATTTTATTTCACTGCAAAGGCCATGTTGTTTGCATCGATGCCTAAATAAATGTAAACTAATTGCATTATACCTATTATTAATATTCAATAAATAAAATATGACTGACATTTTCTTCGTTTGGTGAGCTGACACTGTTATTGTTTTAGTTATTGTAAAAGAATGTTCATAAGTGCTTTCCTCTGGTTGCTAGTTACCTCAGTAGCCCATCCCCGTTTTCTGTGTAAGACCCTGAGTTTCCTAGCTGAGAGCTGAGATGACACCACTGTGTCTCTGGAAACCAAGGTGAGAGGATGGTCCTGTCATAGACTAATAGCCAGAGGCAGGGCTCCCAAGGAAGGCTGGACAGGAAAATGGCAGCAGTACACACCTGCCTCCCCATGTCCTGTGCTGAGCACCCAGTTCTGTGGAAAGCGGTTAGAGGGGTCATCTGAGCGAGCTGCATGTGCACCGTGAGGTGCCCTCCTGACAGTAACTATTTCTCGTGCACTGTCTTTGATCCACACACCACTTTAAGTGCCTGCCTTAGTCCATTCCTGCTGCTGTAACAAAATACCACAGACTCGGTCATCTCTAAACTATAGACATTTATCTTCTTCCAGTTCTGGAAGCTGGAAAGCCCAAGATCAAGGTGCCAGTAAATGGGGCATCTGGTGAGGGCCGCTCTCACTGCCGTGCCTCACCTGCAGTACCTCCATTTATCATGAAATGCAATAAGGAAATATTATGTTTTACAGATGAGTAAACAAGATCACACAGCTGGTGCGACCTCAGCTTGGGTTTGAACTTGAGTCTGACTTCAAAGCCAGTCAGTGTCTTACCTATCATATCATGGCACTTTCCCTGAGGACCACCAGCAGGTACAGGGTCAACCTGCTTTGAAAAACCCAAGTGGCAGCTCCATCAAATCTTATCAGCTCAGCTGAAATCCATTTAGACCTGTCTTAGGGGCCCTTATTCAAAGATAAGAATCCGTAAAAAGAAAATCAAGGCCATGAAAAAACACTGACAGTATAGAAGGCTGTGACTTTTTAGTATGATAGTAACTAATTCTTGTTGAGTAGCATAGAGGTTAAGAGCACACACTCCTCTAGAGCCAGACTGTCTGAAGTTTTTAACTTGACAAGGTATTTTACCTTTTTCTGCCTCTATTTCCTCATCTGTAAAATGGGCTAATAATATATCCACCCCCTAGGGAAGTTGTGAGGACTGAAATAACACATAAGAACTTGGATCAGGCCTGTCACACAGTAAATGCCCAGTCATTTTAACTGTTGCCAATATAATGGTTTTTATGACCATACCGCTACATCTGTTCCCAGCTGAACGACTGACACCCATGGCATTTCCCACCCTTGCCGTGTGGCCTTCCGCTAACTCATGCAAAGCAGTCTCTTCTCCTCCTGTTCCGAGTGTCAGCACCTCAGTGGGTACCCACAGTGTCAGTTTGTCCCAAAATACAGGTGCTTTCTCTCCCTCAGCCTCTGCTCTTGCCTTGTCATTCATGCCTTGCCCGGCACCAACGTCACTGCAGATGCTTACAAAGGGTTTGTAAACCAAGTGGAACTCTTTACTAACAGTTCATTAACGGGAGGTAGCAAAAAGAACATTTCCTCTCCTGTATTCTGAAAAACACACAATGTCGTATTTTTCCCCCCTTCTTAATCTGTAAATTGTATAATTTACCTAGACATAGTAGGCACACATTAATTGGTGTTTGCCTCTGCTACTCTCATAATTTTATCACTACTTACTCCTTCTGTAGCAAATCTGAACTTTAATTTTTCTATTAAACCTGAAAATCTCACTGATTGTTATTATGGGTTACAAGCCTGATTTTGATTTGAGAAGCAAGTATCATTTTGACATGAGGGCAAAGCACAAGGCCATGTAATACACATAAAAATATAATTTGGTGTCATCAGGTCACCTCTGATAGCCCCTTGGTTGACACCATGCTGTGGAATAAAATAATAGCTCCAGCAGGCCCTTCCTGAATATAATATGCATAAACAACAGGTGTGCTGGTTAATTGTTTTCTCATCATGGTGCATATTTCACACCCCATAACTCCCAAATGGAATACCAAAAGAATACATAAAATTAAATGATTCAAAGATTTAAAGGGTTTATGTTTTTTAGGATAGAGTGGGAATCCATTGAAACCTTTAATAGGAACTATAACTATAACCATTATTATTAATGTCCCTAAATATATGTTTATTTTTACTTTAAAAATGGACACATCAAACAAAGATGACAGCCTCAAAAAATGAGATTTGTACACATCGAAGGAGAGTAAAGCAGTCCATACTCGGATTTTACAAAAGGAAGAGATTAGTTATCTTGTGCCTGTTTCTAATGAGCAATCGAAAACTCCATGGAAGTGTAGCATTATGCGACGATGCCCTTCTGTTCTTCCCTTGCTGTTTCCAAACTGGCCTTTGCCCTTTGCAAGTGAGCACTGGAGCATGACGCCTAGAAGGGACTGCACCAGTCATTACACTTGTCTCCGTTTACTGTCCTTACACTTGTCACCATTTAGTGCCCTCTTCGCTGCATGCCCTCCTCTGCACACATTGCAAGCCAGATAAACCTAACCAGAGTTATGCTGAGAGATTTTTAGCACATGAGTGTGTTGTGTAAGATTCTTTGTTACCGTCTGTTGTGGCACCAATCATTTTGCTGGGGGGCATAAATCCATTCAGCTAGCTTCTCCCATCCCATGATAATACCAGGGATGCTCGTTAAAATGAAATTCGAGCAACAGCGAAACATGAAACAGCTAGTTAAGCAATCGCCTCCTTTGTATTGAATTCTACTAATGTTCTCTTTCCTCTCCCGTATGACTTGCTCTCTGGTGTGGTGGTTTGAATACTGGTAGCTTTGGGGTTACTACTGAATGCATTCCTATTGACTTCGCTGAGGATGTGAAATACTGTATTTAGAGATAAAATCAGACACTTAATGGAACCAAAGAGGCCATTAATGTTTTAACTCTTAGTCACCTCCCCCAACTGTTTTTTTTTTTTTTTGGTCTTTCAATTAAGGGCAGAGATGGCAACTATATCATTAACAAGGCTTGTCATAAACTGTGCCATCCCTCATTATCCTGAATTTAATTTTCATGGATGGTCATCTTGGAAGTTCATATTAAATTTGGTGGCTTACCTTGAACACGCTATGTTTCATTAGCCACTCACCTATGTAGAGACACAGGAGAGAGGAATAATTTGTCTGTGTCCTGTGGGCAGTCCAAGGACAGCTGTAACATTGTGAATTAAAGTCCACTTAACTGCACTTGAAGTAGACGAAGTTGGCTTCAGGAGATCGTCCCCCAGAGGTCAGTGCTGGTTCAGAGATCTCTGCTACGTGGACCTGCTTGTTACTGCTTTTGCCTCTCAAACATGTTCCTTGTGGCTGACATTTCAAGTTGACTCATTGAAGCAGTCAGGATAGGGTAGTTATACTGTTGTAACAGCCACAAAATCTCCGTGGCTTCAAACACAAAGATACATTCCGTGCTCATGCTACATGTCCTTTGAGTCAACAGGGGAGCTATGCGCATCTTAGACACTCAGGAGATATTACTGATGGACCAGTCACCATCTCAGACGTTGCCAGTCACCAGGTCAGAAAGAAGAGAGCTTGGGGCCAGGCGGGGTCGGGGGTGGGGTGGATCTCACGTCAGTATTTACAATGCTCTGGTGTGAAGCGTTCCCACAATTCAGTGGCCAGAACTAGTTACAGGGCCCCACCCGACCACAAAGGCGTCAGGAAGCACAAAGGCATGTTCCCCTTAGGAAAGAGGGCTAGACTTACGTGACAGGCAGCACTTGTGACCACCATAGTCAAACAGCACCCTTCCCCCTTCCTTCACTCCTCCACTTGGGAGACCAGCAAGCCAATATGCTGTTTCTCATCCTTTCTTTCTCCTAAGTGGGTCCACATAGTTCCAGTTCTGGCCTCTGAGACCCAAATAGAAATTTGTCCCTGATAAAGGAGGAGAAGATACAGCTGTAGTCATTCTTCATTTCTCTTACACCTTCTTCCTACCTGGAAGGTGGATGCAATGCCAGCATGCACCGCAGCCATCGTGGCATGAGCCCCACACGAAAGGCAGCGGAGCAGAAGGCGGGAAAGAGTGGTGCCTTGATCACATCGGTGAACCACTACCCCAGCCCTGGGCTGCCTACCTCTGGGCATTTTGCTGTGTGAGAAATATAAACTATAAGCTTAAGTCACCATAACTCAGGCTTCCTGTTTTTTTGCAGCTGAATAGAATCCTGTGATAATCCTTCTTTATAATGAACTTTAAAAGGAAAACATCCCATTCAAAACGATGTTACCCACAGTCACCCTAATAAAATTAAAATGTGGTTCAGAGATTTCTAACACTTGACCTTGTGTTATACTTCTTTTGCCACTTGGTCCTTTTGGCTGACATTTCATGTTTGCTCACTGTATCAGGCTGAATAAGCTGTGTTATGATGCAGTGACACCCCCAAGGTCCCTGTGACCACCGATCTCTGTATTTCTTGCTTGGTGAAAGCAAAGTATCTTTGTATCTTTAAACCACTTAAAGTCATTTTTTCTGCTCCTGAAAGGTAGGTACAATCCTAACTGATAAATCTTGTTTATTCTTGAATTTAAAAGGAAAGCTTCACATTCAAAAGGATGGTGTTTCCCACAATCCCTGAATGTTTTCAGGTTTTTGTTTTCTTTTTTCACAAAGGGCTATCTAGAAAGATGAGTCCACATAATACTCTGTTAAAGGTTGTTCCTAGTGTGTTTCCAATGGTCAGCTCCATTCATCCAAAAAAGGAAGAAAAAAAAAACCTGCTTAAAATGTTTTTTATAACATTTCTCTGTCCTCTTTCAAAATTGAAGAACTTTCTCTAAGAAATCCTTTAATAAAAACATAAAGCTTTCATTCTCTCATAAAAAAAAGTTTCAAGTCTTTTTGGGATACTGGGACACGTACAGGATAAAATCTGTTGGAAATAAAATGAAGGAAGGGAAAAGAATATACTGTGGTTCTGAAGACTTTATAAAAGCCTTAGAACTACCTATGAGAATACTGACCTACGCTGAGAATTTTACAGAATGCAGCTGAAGCCTTTCAAGCTGCAAAACACTTTAGAACAGAGACTCTAACTTGCTCAGCATTAACCTTGACAAATTCAAGTTTTGTCATGTGAATGAATGAGTGCCTCCACTCGAGAATTTAGGACCTCGAACATCCAGAATGAAGAAGAGTGGCAGAAATTATCTTTATCTCCTTTCTCCTTCCACTTTTTATCCCATCCCCGTTCTCTCTTTAAATTTTTAAGAGATTAAGTGAATGACTTTGATCAAAAAAAGAAAAAAATCTAATGAAAAAGTCTCTTCAAAAGCACTGTCAGATTTCTCGCTTGTCCCCCCCCGTGCCCCCTGGAAGGACAGCTCTTTGCTTTATGACCATGTATTGATCTCTAATATCTTTCTTGAGCCTTGTCTCTTCTTTGCCTCCTTACAGGCAAAGGGCGAGAGTTAGATAATAGGATTAATTTTCCAGACATCTGCACATGTTTTAATGGCCTTTTGAAGTTTGAAAGTAGTTTCTCCGCAAGCCCACGACAGGGCTGAAATGCCATCAAGGTCTAGATTGTAACAATACATAACAATCATAGCCATAGCACGCAGCTTGGCAATGAAAAGAAAGCTGATTTATTTTAGTGGAGATTCAAGTTAGCATACGCTCCTTACCCCACCAGGGCCAGTGCCTCCAGGTTCCGGTGGGACGTCAGAGCCACCATGAGATGGAGGGCGAGGTAATTGGGATTCATAACCATTTTTTAGCCAAAGACCATTTTTTCAGGTCAGGGAAGCCTATGGTTCCCTTCTCAGAATAATGCTTTTAAATGCATAAGATAAAAGACATAGGATTATAAAGGAAACCAATTATATTGAAGTACGGTTACCAAAATTTTGAAAAAAACATATACGACCTAGTAATACATGTGTTTTATTTCTAAAGCATGAAATAACAAGCTCAAGGGACAGTCTAACTTAGTTTGTTTTGTTTTGTTTTGTTTTGTTTTGAGACAGTCTCGCTCTGTTGCCGAGGCTAAAGTACAGTGGCGTCATCATAGGTCACTGCAATCTCTAACTCCGGGGCTCAAGCAATTCTCCTGTCTCAGTGTCCTGAGTAGCTGGGACTACAGGCATGCACCACCATACCTGGCTAATTTTTCTATTTTTAGTAGAGACAGAGTCTCAGTCTGCACAGGCTAGTCTTGAGCTCCTGGCCTCAAGCTATCTTCGTGCCTCGGGCTCCCAGAGTGCTAGGATTACAGGTGTGAGCCACAGGGCCAGGCCTTAGTTTTTAAATAATGATGCACATACACAATATTTGGAGATATTTTTCAACAACTATAACGTGACAAGATGTCTTTGATTTCCGTTGGAGACAAAGCCACAAATTTATACCACTGTAGTTTGATGACTGCATTCATAACTGAAACAAATACTACATTTAGTGAAACTAAAGATGCAGTTTTTTACCTCCAAGTTTACAAATGCCCTGAATTCTGTCCATGGACCCCTGGGCTCTCATGTTAACAACCCCTGAGAATCTGTATTATCGATTTCCTAGAAATTGCAAGTCTATATGGACACAGAACAATTGTTTGTATTATTCTTCCCATGTAGAGTTTAATATTAACCTTTAGAAAATATTTGGATGAATATGCTTCATATTTGATGACATTCCTGACCTTTTCTTAGTGAAACACATACCCAGAGTTGTGTTCCCAGGAGTAGGGATGAGTCCTGTGGAGACAACCACACTGGTTTTTTCTTGACCATCTTACAAACAGTTGTGGGGCAAAGTAGCCTTGAAGGGTTTATTTCTCCTTCCTTATGCAGAGCTACCTGGCCAGATGTTGGAACCCTACCAGAGACACTGGCATTGTCATCCGCTCTATCCACCCAGCTGGCCAAGGTTGCCACATGGATGATACCTATTTTATAATCTGACATCTGAAGCTCTCTGAAAGGAAAGGAAAAATGGTTTCGAGAAATACTGTGAACATTTCTCTTAGAATTCAACATTGGTCTTCCATGGAGCATAGTTTTAATGGATAATAAGTTCAGATTAACCTCTTTATAAATGTAAATATTGGAGAATTTCTTAAGATTTGACAGAAGTGAGATTTAACACCAGAATTTTTTTTATTTATTTCTTGTAACATACTAGAGGAACTGATTTAGCTTGTCCCATTACGTAGCGATAAAGCAGCATCTGATAGCAGCAGCCTGTGTGATAAAATGATTATGGCAGCAGTGAGAAAGAATCTAATAAGAGAATTGATCTGCAGATTCCAATTCTGTAAGAGCCAGCATCGATCAACATAAATGTCAATAATGAGATCGTATTGAGAACTGCCTAATTCCTTCGGATGATTCTGCAGTCTAGTGACAGATTCAAGAAGTAAATGTGAAAAGGAATTTAAAACTCTCACAATCACTCCATTGACTAGCAGCAGGACACATGGTACTTTGGTGCCACATGACACAGTCTGTCTTGGTCCTGGGTAAAATTAATAAAAAATTGTTAAAGGATTTTCATATTGTAAGTTTTGTGTTTCCAGTACCATCTCATGACCGTATAATAATGGTTGTTATTAAACTTAGTAATTATATCATAGTTAGACATTGCAGCTCAAGGAGGGGGACAGGAGAAAATTAGTGCCCTTATTTATTTGTATCTTCAAGAGGCCATGTCTAGACAGTGGAGTGGCAGAGGAAACTGTCAGTTTTCAAGATTGGTCAGGAAAGGTTACCTGGAGTAGAATTCTCAAGTCTTCATTTGCCATTTTATACACACCTTCATCAATTGTCTGCCTAGGGTTTTTACTAAGGACTGCTCCTTAACTCGATCGGTAGCAACAAAACAAGTGTCATCAAGTTAGCTTCAGGATCAGGAAAACTGGGACATATAAGACATGTGGAGCTGCTAACAAGCAGGGCAGAAATATTGGCGGGGGGCATAGAGATAAGAATACAAGACACCAACTCTACTCACTTTCACTGGAGGCCGTCTTGTGAGGGAGACCAATGTTCAGCCTGCCTTATTTCCTCTGCAAGTCAGAGTGCCTTTCAGGGCACAGCAGCCCTCCTGTGGAGACAGGAAAGGAAATCCATTGAAGCAGGCAGAGGCTTAGAGCAATATGCTCCTGACATTCTGATTGTAAAGCAACCTTGACTCAGCATTGGCAAAACTAACCTTCCCAGAAGTATTTACACCCCTTACCCTTCCTGCTTCTGTTTGTCCTACCCTAGTGGGGCACCCTGTTGCTCACTTCACACTTTCTGGAGTTTGCTACCAAAAGGGTGGTTCTTCAGTGGAGGCGATTCTCATATTAATAAACTCTTTCAGGACTTAAATTTTGATGTGCAGTAGCAGGCATTCATTTGGCTTTGTCACTAATTGAGGATAAACAGGGGAGGAAAAAACATGTTATTCTGTTGTTAAAAGATTACATTAAAATTCAGAAGTCCACTCTTACTCCACTAATCTCAGCAAAGGAAATGTAACTAGATCCTTCTGTGATGATGAGATGTCTTTCAGAGTCTAATGATAACCATAAAGGTAACATCCAGGGTGTGCAACCTGAGCAGTCACAGAAGGGTTTCAGGGGGACTTGTCCTTGATTTAATACTCTACTGTCACCATCTTGAAATTCTTAATATCTTTTTTACAAAGGGCCCCTTGCACTGGACCCCACAAATTATGTCGCTAGTCCTGATAATAGCTAACAGTTTTCAAGTGTTTAATGTGTCCCAAGCACCTTAACTAATTGAATCCTAACTACAACCTTATGAATTCAGGAGTTCCTTCTCTTGAATTTCGAATCATGAGTAAGCTCCTGTGAGCTAGTATTATTATTATCCCTAAAGGAAATGAAAACTCAAAAGATGGAGTAGCTTGCCCTAATCACACAAAGCCAGGATTTAAACCCAAGATTATGACACCCATGGCCATGTGCTCACCTGCCTCCCTCGTTATGGATGTAGCAAATCAGGAGGGGAGGTAATTTATGAGACTGAGCCAGGATTTATCCTGAGTGTTTAAAAACTAATTGTGTAGTTATTATCCTCTTTGTCTTAAACATGTCAGCTCTAACGGAGGGTTGGGTCCATTGGATTCCAGTCGATTGAGGTACTTAATGATGCAGGGAAATTAGCCACAGCCTGTGGACCAGGACTTTGCTCCCGTATAGATCTTGGTGACACACTGGGCTTGGTGATGTCTTCGTGACTGAACCATTGGCTTTCTGAATATGTGATTCACATTTTACACGATGACTAGATTTTCATGCACTCAAGTTAGAGGTCATCTTATTTCATTAGTTTTCAATCAGTATGAAAGGGTTTGTGAAGAAAATTTACCATCCCACACCAAACAACTGAACAAAACAATAGAGATTTATATGGAATAAATGCTTTCAAGCCCCCAGAATTATTAACATAGGGCATTTGAGGAGAAAGATTTGTAGTCTTTGACCCATAGTCTAAGAAAAAAAATATTGCCTTTAAAACCAACTGATTACTAATAAGTGTTCAAAGCAAACCCTTAATTTTAAAATAATAATTGCTTCTTGGAAATTTGAATTTCCACGTAGTTGCTCAAATGAGTCTAAAGCAGTTTCCTTTCCTTGTAATGCTCATTTCTTTGTGTTAGGTATTTATAGATTCATAACCAATTCTTCTGAAAAATA
This sequence comes from Avahi laniger, assembly GCA_963575035.1. Lineage (NCBI taxonomy): Eukaryota > Metazoa > Chordata > Mammalia > Primates > Indriidae > Avahi > Avahi laniger. The sequence goes on from CAUYSK010056428.1 coordinate 10,441, forward strand.
AGAACTCACTTTCGGTATGTATTCTCTGAGGGTGCAAATGCTGTACATGATATAAAATGAAAGGAAAGCTCAGAGAAAGATTACTTTGCATCTTTGAGGAAAGTTTCTGTCAAAGCAGTTTACAAAAATTAATAATCTTCAGGGATTTGAGAAGATGGAATAATTTTAGGATTATGGTAACTAGTGACTGTCTCAGAAGAAAATAGATTATGTTATTTATATTTATGCATCAAATATCTGCTTAATACTTCACAATTTCCACCCTAGGAGATTAGGAATTTTTCTTTTTCACCTTCTTTCTCAGTGCACGGTTCACAGATTCACATTGTTTACCAAAGTCCAGATGGGCTCGATTAGAACAAAGTACCTGTGCAGGTAGAATCTGAAGCAAAAACAGTGGAAACATTGTTTTATGTCTTGCAGAGGATCTGCCTTTTTACTGAATTTCCCGATGCAGTTGTAAGTCCCTAATCCATCACACAAATGTTTGTGATATCATATCATGTACTCTTCTCTCAAATGTTACAGTCAACTTTAGTCAACTCAGAGGATTTGCTGGGGAAACTGTTGAGAATTTTGAGTTGAAACTCTTAACACCTTTTCTATCTCAGATTCTGTTTTCAACAGCTTCCTCTAATATGCCCGAAAAAAAAAAAAAACACAGAATTGAAGTTTAAATATAGAATATATTTAGCAAACTAATAGAAAAATAAAAATAAATCCACTTGACTTGATGAATCCTACGTAATAGCTGGAAACTGCCGTTTGCCAAGAAATGATTTAGCTCAGTGAAATGTATTTTGCAGCTAATCCTTTAATGTCTATTTTACATATTACCCTTCCCACTGTTAATATTGAATAATATTGTAAGCTAGTAATTTTATGCCCTATATTTCAAATTGCTATTAGGAAGCCATATAAATAACAATTTTCAACTGCTTGTTTATAATACCATGAGGCATTTCTTACCATGGGGTAAAGTAACAGTGGATTTAAAAAACTGCTTTGGGGATAAAGCTGCGGGGAAACCATGATGCGGATCTGTAGCAACAAAGCCTATAAGGCAAACTAAATTAATAAGTTTGAAACCCTGATAATGCACAACTTAGTATTAACTATCAAGGGAAGTAAGACAATGGGCTTTCATTGAACATTCAGCCAGAGACTGTACTTACGTAATACATCTTCACCAGTGTTGTAAAATGAATGGGACTCCAACATCTTGTCCTATTAAAACCAAGACACTGAGCTGTAAAATGCAGATGAGTGCACATCACAGAAGTCATTTTCATCAACACTCTGATCTCGTTCTTCTCCCAGCCCCCATGCCGTGAAGTGCCGTGAGAGTGAATATTGCAGCCTGTGAAGGTCCCGGTGGTTATGTAATCTCCCAGACTCTGAATTTCATTTGTTCTAGTCTTTCCTTTAATAATGTAAGGAAGCACCCATCTTATAAATAATTCTACGTGATTTTTTTTTTTTTTTTTTTGGTTCTCCAGAACACTGACAAGGCATTTTTCCCTTCTTTGGAGGTTATCTTCCAGTGTTAAGCACTGATCGCTTGATTTTAAAGTCTCCTCATTGTAGTTCCAAGAACAGAGCAGGGCCCAGGTATGGTTTCCTGTCAACTGTCTGGATAACACATGGAACCCTTTTACGTCACAGAGGAGGACTCACTCCATGTCATCTCCGAAGTGTTGGCAGGTCTTTGGACGGTTTTAGCATGCAGCGTGACTGAGGACTCTAGATGGATCCCTACCCCCGCCACCCCTTTTGGGAAGGAGCACACCAAAAAGGCCTAAAAGCTGTATCAATGTCCACTCTGTCTACATTTCCTCCCAGACACCCATCTGCAGTCTCTTCTTCCAGACCTTTTCTTTCTGAACATAGATAAGGGTACTGGAGGCCGATAGCCAAGTTCAGCATTAGGGAAAAATGTGGGTGGACAAAGGAGTAGAGAGAAAGCATGTATTGTAGAGAGCATGATGGGTGCAAATCCCAACTCTGCTACTTATTTGTTCACTGTGTGACTTGACCCAAGTTCCTGATTGCTGAGAAATCTCTCTCACTATTCCCCTCCTTGAATTCACCTCTGTGGTCTTGCTGACATTTTTCAGAAAAATATCACATTCGTTGTCATCTCTGGACCTTTGCATATGCTCTGCCCAGAAGGATCTTTCTTTCTTTTTTGGCCCCTGCTATGGCCTGAATGTTTATGTCTCCCCAAAATTCATTTATTGAAACCCTAACCCCCAAGGATGGTATTAGGGGATGGGGACTTTGAGAAGTGATCGGATCATGAGAGTGGGGCCCTAATGAATGGGTTAGTGCCCTTATAAAAGAGGCCTTGGAAAGCTGCTTTGTCCCTCCACCATGTGAGGACACAGCAAGGTGCCATCTATGAACCAGAAAGCAGACCGTCACCAGACAATCTGCCAGCACCTTAATCTTGGATTTCTGGCCTCCAAAACTGTGAGAAATAAATTTCTATTTTTATAAGCCACCCATTTTATAGTATTTTGTTGTAGAAGCTGAGTGGACTAACACAGCCACCTCACCTGAATAATCATTTCTTGTTCATAACATCTCTCAGCTATGCTCAGACTTGGCTATGGCATCCCTAGGAAAGCATCAAGTAACCCCCTGCTGAGGGCCCACATGGCATAATACATTGAAGGTGCCTGCTCAGCTTATCCGTATACTAGCAGCTCAGTGGCACGGACTATGTTTGTTCATTATCGTACCCCAGTGTCTAAACCTGGATAGGATGATATGGTGACAGAGAATGAGGTTCAACAGGGGCAGCCCTAAAGTCCATATCCAGGTTCAATTCCTTGACTTAAACAGTTACTTAACCCCTCTTCTTCGTCAGTTTTCCCATCTGAAAAATGAAGGTGGTAATGGTTTCTACAGTAAGGTCATTGTAATGATTAAATAAGAAACATTTAGCATAGCACCTAGCATGTAGTGAACACTCTATAAATGTTTGCTCTTTTTCTTCCTAGTTTTACATTTCAGTTGGGTCCAAATTTATATATGAAATTGTGTATTCCTAGAAAGAATGTAGAGATCTAAGAAGGAAACTAAAACATCTATAATACCAATCGTAATACTAATGATAACAGTAATGAAATGATAATTAGGAAAGTATGTTTTTGAGTAAATGAATGAATTATGTCTGAGTCTAGCAAGTGAAGCTATCACATTGTATTTAAAGGCATTTCTTTTTTTTTAATTCTATGCAATTCATTTTATCATCTAATTAATTTATATTGTTATTTTAGTAAATTGTCTATGGCAAACCATCATTAACCAGATTTAACTGGGCAGAGTTAAGAGTTCATAAACCCTGTAGTCAGACTGCCTAGGGTTCAGCACTGTTTATGTGACCCTAGGCAAGATTTTGTAGCTCTGTACCTCAGTTTCGTCACCTATAAGACAGGGAATGATAATAGTTCTTATTGTGAATTGTGATGAGGATTGAAAAGGATAATATATGTGAAACACATACTTAGTGCTAAAAAGGGCTCAATAAGTGTTCACAGCTGTTATTATTTTTTCCTCAATTATCTGCCTCTAAAGAAGAACTTGGGCAGAAAAATCACCAAGGCAACACAGTTCATCTGATGAGAGTTGCCCAAATTATGGGCTTAGTGCTTAGGGAGAAATAAGCTACTTCCATAGGACTTGCCTCATAAAAGACAGTATTGATGAGTATCAGTTCACTTATGTCACAGAAAAAGCAAACAGAATGTGGTAGAAAGAGTTTGAAATTAGAAGGAAGGTAGATCTGGGAGAGAATGCTCACCATACCTCTTCTGGAATATATATATAGCCTCGTGACTTCAGGTACCTTCCTTAGCTTCGTCATCCCTAAACACCAAAGTAACAGCTTCTTCCACACAGTAGCTCGAAGATTCATGAGATAAACCGAGGCAAGGGACTTCACACAGCGTCTCTTTCCCCCACAGAGCGAGGGGTAATTCATTCCTTCTTAATAAAAACACATTGAATTCCAGTGGCCATTAATGCTGTTTCCAATAGATCTGGCAAAAATAGAAGCTCAAGTTTTGGGGTTTTTTTCCTCCTAATCTCTTCAGTTTGGTGAAATCAGAGGGAAAAAAATTTCCCCTACATGTAAAAAGCAAAGGCTTCAGAAAGTCAGAACTTTTCAAAAATAAAGCTTGATTAAAAATGTAAAATGCAGTGTAGATAATTTTACAAAACAGCAGGGGCAATTGGAAAGCACTTATTAAAGTACCTGTTAAAGTAATTAGTGATGAAAATGGAAATTTCAGGACACTTCTGTATCTCTTAGATCCAAGAATAGGCTCAGGCTGTGCTGAATCACTTCCTCCCTCAGATCCCATTCACAGAAGACGACAAAAGGGAAGCTTCAAAGAGCCTTCGACTTGGCAAGCAAATTCGAACCACTCTTAGGCTCTGCCCCTGCTCGCAGGTCTCATTGCCCTGCCAGGGGGGCCCTAACCTTGCATCCTTTTTCTCAACATTCTGTCACTTTGCTGTTATAGCTGCAGTATTCCTGGTTCTTTTTTGTTTTGTTTTGTGTGAAGATTTGAAACCAAGAGATTTGAGAGCTTGGCAGTGAGAGCTAAGTCCCTGTGGCACAGAATCTTATCTTACACGTATTTAGCTGTGTTGTGAACACACTCACCCCACCCCCACCCCCATAGCACTCTTACTCTGCTATAATCTCTTTTGCATGCTCTACCTAAGAATTCTTACATTTTTTTCTCATTTGTGTGTTTGGGCTCCTCATTGATATCATAAGCTCCATTAATGGGCTTGCTTGAGTCTGTCATAGTTCATAGTCAGGACTCTGAACACATAATAGCAGGTGCTTCGTAAATGTTTCTTGTGAAGGCGAGGTCTGCTCTTTTCATGCTTATCCATCTTCCTGCCGGTCCTCACCCTGCAGGTCCTAAGGGCACTGCTGATGGAATTGCGGCAGATCGGAGGGTTTGAAGTACTCTAGTCACCAGTCTAAGCTGTAGAGACCCCAAATAAACTTCCCGGTCACCAAACCAAATGCTATTCCCTTAGGCAGCCACTAGATAATCAGGTTGTCATGGTAGCAGGGACCCTCGAAGAAGGTTTCGAATATAGCTGTGTAATAATTGTTTGAGAAGCATTGTGCAACCTTGGATCCCAGAGAAGCGGAAGAGAGGCTGTAGTACCGTATCATTTGCCAAGGCACCATCCAAAGCAAAACAGAACGCACTCAGGGCACCTAAAGAGTGATATGCAAGACAAGTCTAAAAGTTGCCAGGGAAAATAATAATTGTAACAGAGACTGTTGTAGATGGCTTAAAAAATTAGCTATAAAAATTTCAGACTCTGTAGTGAGATCAAATTATGATAGAAATATTCTTTTAAAAGGGCCTCTAGGAGAACATTGGAAAGACACATTCTTTGTGTCATGTCAGCAGGATGGCAGGATGCAGATATTATGTTTTATCTTTGTATCCCAAAATAGAAATAATGGCATAATTAATTAAACATCAGCTTTTATCCAAAAAGATTTTGTCCTGGGCTCAAATTTTTGTGAATCTAAGAAATGACCATATAATACTCAGTTATATAATATGCAGTTATATAATATTCAGTTTTATAATAAATTCTTAATGGAATAGAATGAAACCTGTGAAATGTGAACTCGGGGATCTGACACAATCTTTCTTGATGGGATTTGGAAGGGCTGATGAAAAAGTCGCATTTCTGAGTATGGCAAAAATGTAAGTCTAGTATGCGAATAAGGCAAAATTGGGGTTCCTTTTTTTTTTGAAAGATCATTTGGTGAGTAAAGCTTCCATAGAAAAATTATTTTCATCAGGCTCCAAGCTATTTTAGAAAATTTTCTTGAACTTCTTTTTAGAGATCTTTATGCACACCTGTGAAAATTGCCATATTACCCAACAGAAGGAACAAAGCTTATTCACCTGGTTATGTCTAATTCGGGTCCAAATTAAACACTTCTCTTAAACATATACCAAATCCGCCACAAATGTCTTCTGCCCCTGTAACAGAAAGGTGAACTCGTAGGAGGTTAACAATATGGCAACATGCTCGGGAGATTTTGTACTAACCCACTCCGGGTTTATTTCCATTGAGGTGGGATTGAAGGGAATGATGCACTGGGCTCGCTGAGTCCAGGGAGCAGAAAGGGCCCTCGGAAGCCTTCTGGAAGTTGTGAGGTAAAAACAGCTCTGCGAAGTGGAGATAGGATGACTTGAAAATAAAACTAAAGCTGAAAAAGCAATAAGTTCTTCATCCAAGAAAGCAGCCTAGGATACAGGCCATTGGATTTGAGAGAAGGTGATTCCTAAACAAGGCCAAGTCCAAATGAGCAACCAGCCAGGATGGATGAGGTCAGCGGAGCTCAGCAAGACAGCAGTCGGGAGTGACGAGGGCAGCTGCCAACATTGCCTCTCCTGGGGCAGGTGCTGGCGTAGTTAAAATCTCTCTTTTATATAGATATTTGGCTTTTAATAATCAAAGCGGAGAATAATTATTTCATGATTCTAGTATTAGATTAATTCTCTCACCAAATCTGAATGAAGAGAAGGGAGCCATGGTTAAATGTTTCTTTTTGTACTTTCTTCTTTACTTCTAAAGCTGACTTAATAACTTCTGAAATCCTGACATGAAAAAATTCACACATTCCTTTTCAACCTTTAGGAAGTATGCCAGTGAATACAAAAGCTGCTCATCACTCTTTTACTTGATTCGTCCAGTATGGTTTCCCATGCTGCCCAGATTTTTTAGATGAAGATCTGTTTATTAACCTGACTTTGTGTCACTGCATAAGGACTCAGTGTCTTTCTGACCTTACCTTCCTTAAAGTTAAGAATCATGATGGTGCTCAGTAAAAACCTAAGTGGAGAATTCTGTAAAATGCAACAAGCCTGCACTGAGCCTCCGAGGAATGAAACGTGATGGTAAACCCTGGCCTACCAGCCCAGTTCCGAAAGGCTCAGGCACGCCTCTGCCTCCAGTTTCTCCTGCCATCATTAACTGGAGAGCTACAGAATCCGTCACCACTGCCCTGAAGGGGCCACTCCACCTCAATTCTGTCAAAGGACAGCCAGTTCTTGGCACAGTCTTACTTGTGTGGAAACTGTAACAAGTGACTCGTTTGTACTTTATAATTTAAGAAATTACCCACCGCCAACTCCCAGTTATGACAGTAAATTGGTGTAAGGCTGTGTGGATTTTGACACACTGTCTTATTTATTGTCCCCTCTCACTGTGACAATGCCCGTCTCTACCTGTGGTAGTGGATTAAGTAGTCACTTCCATCTTTCTGAGACAGCTGAGGGAGCTGAGACAGAGAAGTTCGATTACATTCCTGAGATCCTATAAAGCCTGTGCCTTGGGCAAGGCTGGAACCTCTTCCTTCTTCCCTCTCCCACAAGACTTTACCTGTTTCAATGGAGGGAACTGACCCATTTGGAGAAAAACGACTGAAACATAACATCGTTTAGGAGGGTGGGTTTTGCCCTCAGGTACTCAGGCAGTGAGCAAAAGGGTGACATCACACATCTGAGAAGAAGTGAAGTGCAGTCATGAACTGAATAAGAAGTCAGAGAGCTGATCTATAGAGATTCTTCCCCAAAATCACGTGATATACCACTCAAAATCATTTCTTTTGTCGAATGTCATTTCCCATAACTTCTTGTACTATTCGCATATTGATAAATGTATTCCTAGGTCTCACAACATTCTGATTCTTTTGGTACTCTCTCAATCCTTAAACTTACATGCGGGTGGGGAAAATATAAAGACATCATTTTGTTTACGGACTACAGCAATCATTAGCTGGATACTTACTGAGTATGGTACCTGTGTCAGGTCCTAGGGATTAAAAGATGAGAAAAATTCTTTTTCCCCTAGAAACTCGGATTCTAGAGGGGTCTTCAGATAAGGATTATAAAAATTGTCCAGAAACAATGTGATGGTTCTGGTTACTTATTAGCTTACTGGTTCTGGTTACTTATTAGTCTTAGCTAAGTTGGAGAAATTTGAATTTTCAAAGCAACGGGCAACTGGTTTAGAATTTATTCACTTTTTAATGCAAATACCTCCACGAACACAAAGTGAGAGAAACAAGGGTATCGGCGTGAGGCAAGTAGTGATTTGAAGGTCCACTGTCTACCCACGACAGAAAAATTACCTTTGTCCCTGCAGAAGGGTGGAGCACAGCCCTTCTACAGTGCTCATCCTCTAGTAGGTGCTGAATAAATGTTTGTTGAATAACCAGCTAACCAAGTGCACAGGGCTCTCTCATGGAAGGTCAGCGTATAGAGAGTCAAATGGGAACAGAACAAATGTGGTTCATTTAGTGGAGTTTATGGTCCCTGCCAACACCATGGTAGATCTGCTGGGACAAAGTGACCTATGGGGCAAGCCCTGCTTTCCAAGACCATCCTAACTTTACTTAGTAGCAACGACTCTAAGGCGTTTCTTGGATCAACATCAGTATGCAGCAGGGCTTCTCCAGGGAGGAAAAAGAGTAGAAAAACTTTTCAGAGGTGAGGGAGGCATGCTTAGCCACGTTATTTACTTACTCAATTAAATTTTATTTTTAGTGTCTGAAGTCACAAAAGTTGTAACCAAGACAAACCAGGCTATAAGTACCATTTTTAAAATGTCATCAGCCTAGCAGAAACAGTAGACAAGTTTTATTGTATTTGCAATTAAGCAGATCAAATTTAATGTCCACAGAAAAGCCTTAGTAATTAGTATAAAGATTAATATAGTAAAATGTCTCTGGTTTAGCAGACCTCCCAAGCAAAATTGAAAGAAAGAATTCAGTATATGATTGAAAAGCACGTGAATATGAAATGCACAAAATCCCCCAAGTCCCCAGATCCCTGATGCAATTATTTTCTATTCACATTAATTGTTCCTAACAGATGACATTAATGACTTTGAGTTAAAATGTGTCCAAGGGAAGATTTCACAAGATCAATGCTGTTTAGAAATAAGGTCACTTTTATAATTATCAGCTCAGATTTTAACTACTGCTCAACATAATAAGGTTAACTTGGTGATTGGTTTTTTAATGTGAATATCAAAAGTTAATTTTCATACTAGCCAATAAGTATTTGGAATATTCATATTTTTTCTACTTATTTTTCCCTACAAATTTTCCAAGGCAGCATGACAAACTATAAAAGTATGATTATTGTTTATAAAATAAAATTCACATATATACTTATATGTATATGGAACACTGATAAACTAAAGTAAACTTTTTTGAATTAAGACATGTAGTATCTAATCTGGAACTGTCGACTCTTTTGAGTGTTAGCTGTCTAAGGCAGGATTTTGAAACAATTAAATTATCACCGTTGGATGTTTCTGCTTGGTTTTACCTAGAAACTTCACTCACGCATCTTAAATCTTTCATCTGGAGATTTGCTTTCAGAAGTGGAAAGAAGCAGAAGTTTGACACAGTCACGAACTGATGTTGAGCTGCACGTGAGTTTTCCAGTTGCCTTCAGAACACCTGTTTAGGTTGTTATTTTCCTTCCATCAAATATGATGTCACAAGTGAACCATAAAGTGCATCCTTGAAGCATTGTCAGGCAGATAAAAATACCTTCCTTTCTTGTGTTCTCTGAAATTCAATATCATGTCCCCCGGCTGATATAGTAAGCAGAAAGTGTCACTCTTGGCAAAAATATCATAAATCTTGGCTTTGTCCCCAAGATACCTTTTTGGGTATTGATTATATCTCAAAGTCTCTGAGAAATGGCCAAAGAGCTTTTTATTAAAACTCATGTCCCATATTATTCATCCTACTTTTATGATATATTATGTATGAACTTTTAAAAATTCATGGGCTCTGCATTTTTTTCTTTAGCTAGGGTTAGCTTTGTGCTTATTTGGCAAAACTTTAACCAGCATGGCTTTTAACTCTCATTGACACAGAAAGAGTAACTTGAAAAAACACAACAGCCAAATAAATATATAATGAAAAATGTTAGGTTTAAAAAATGACATGAACATTTGTGAATAACTGGTTGTTTATTTTACTGTATAATTTTGTCAATGTATAATAGATAGGATATCAAAGGTAAATATTCTCGAGTTAGATTGGAATTAAATTTCAGTAGAAAGCTGTCACTTTAAACATTCATAAAGACCTTATGACATTTAATCTATAATATGGCCTTAAGGTCAGGAATTTTATAAGCGTGCAGTTTTTATTTTTAAGTGTGCAGAATGAAACTCTGGGCTTCATTCTCTCTCTCTCTCTCTATTGTTAAACTAAAATTGCAGATTTTATACTGCATTTCTCACAGTAAAGATGTTAAAGCATGTGAGCCATTCAGGGTGATAATCTAAAATAAACAGTGAGAAGAGTACACTTCGAATAGTGCAAACAGGATGTATTTTCCCAATTAAATCAACATAATTAAGATAATGTTGCAGAGGAAGCCAATATATATTTGTGACAAAGAAGAATTTTAAGAATAATCATTATCTATTACTAATAACAGCTGTGCCCAGGGGGAGACATGCATGGTGTTCTGTGTATTTCTGGGAGTTCTGCTCACTGTCATGGGTCTCACGTGGCATTGTAGCATAATGGCTGGGACTTGGGCTTGATGTCGGAATGTTGTGTTGACGGGGTGACTGTGGGCAAGCTACTAAGACCTCAGTGCCTCCGTTCTCCCATTTACGAAATGAGGATAATGATATTTCTTTTCTATTCCGAAGAGTTGTAGTGGGGATTAAGTGAGATAATACAGGAAATGCGTGGAACACTGTGCCTGCTACCAATATTGGGACAATAATAAGGCCTCTGTTGCTTTAGCCCTCTTCTCTTCTCCTTTAATATGTGACATCATACCACAGCCACAGAAAAACATGGCAAAGGTGGAATGATAACTGAGAAAGGTATCTACTAATATCACACACATCAGCGATCCCTGGAAACAAAGTACACCCACTTTTGGCTACTTCCCAACACAGTTATTTTACCACTTTATGTGCAAGGCGTCAGATACGACAGGGTCTCAAGAAATGTAAAATGGGGTATTTTGGGGGGACTATGAACTTATGGCTTCATTGAAGAGCAAAGACCACATATATATATATATGTGTTTAAAAAAACCAAACAAACCATGTTTAATAATGGTAGCAACACCTAAAAGTACCTAAGCATTACCATATGCCAGGGGCTGTTCAGTTTTCACAGTGATCTTATGTAGTAGGTGCTGTCATTCTCTCCACTTGCAAAGAAAGAAACTGAGGCACAGAGGAGTTAAGTAATTTTCCCAAGCTCAAAGAGCTAGCGAGTGGAAGAGCCAGGATTTAAACCTCGTAAACAGCCACAGAGTTCAAGTGCTCAACCACAGAACAGTGATTGACTGGAGTAGATAATCCTACATGATAATCACACTCTGATGAAGGAAATTGTAGGAGAAATGAGCTCACTTTGAAGTCATTATATCAGGTAGCCCTTATGAAATGCAGACGTTGATTGTCCAAGGTGGGAGAAGGTGGGAACGTTTCCCAGTAGGGAGAAGTGGCCCCTTCCTCCTCCCTGTGAGGAATTACTCTGTAACCAGCCCGTACACGTACACACACCCTCCCCAAGTCACTGGCCCGTGGATGGGCTCAGCCATTCCCCTTATCTGGCTCAGCACAGCCCAGGTCAGACCTCAAGGTGTCGCACGGTGCTGCCAAGGATCCACACAAGAGATAGATTTCTCTGATAGCTTCTCCTAGTGGTTTGCTACGCCAATCACAGGCCACAGGATAGCAGCATCGAGGTACCTGGGAACTTGCTAAAAGTGCTACATACATCTCAAGTCCTCCCTCAGAATTACTGAATCGGAATCTCTATTTTAACAAGATCCCTTGATGATTCATATGCACATTAAAGTGTGAGAAGTTTGTCTTAGAGGACACCTTTCTGCTTAACTATCCCCACCTGCCTGCATGTGTCATTGACCTGCCTTTTCCACCTCCCTTAAGTATTCTCCATCACATTTGGGCATCTCAAGTTCAAGGCCAAAGGAGAGGCAGCAGTTCCTTCCTGCCATAGCCCATCCCCTGAGTTCTAGTTTCCCGTCATCTTAATCCAGCATCTATGCAGGAGGTACACACGTGCGTCATGACCGGGAGAGGGGGCTCGTTCATTAAAGGGGGCCTGGGAATTGAGTCGAGTTGTAAAAGTAAGTATAATTTTGATAGATGTATTGGTAAAGGATAGGTAGGAAAGACAGAGGAAATTACTTATAGCTCAGTATTTGGGGAAAAGGTAAAATGTACATTGTAGCCAAAATCTGAGCAGAGTGTGAAAAGGCCATTGGAGAAGTTTAGATCTGAATAGCCTGGCAGGATGCAAACACACACTCTCTCTGAAGAACAGACACATCTGTCAGAGCAGAGGCAGTCCCAAATAACAACCCCACTCTGCTTACGAAAACAACACAATGTGAGAGAACAGGATGGCGGCAATGGAAAGCACACAGGCAGAAGCGGAGCCTAAGTGATATTTCTGAAAGCGCATTCCAGATGTTTGCAGTGGCGGAGGCTTAAATGGCAGGTGCTTTTGCGTGATAGAACTGTTGGTTGTAGGCATCTGTTCAGATACAAATATGAACTCCCCTTAACTAAGTTACATCTGGCAATAAACAAGGTCATAAATCAGTAGATACTGCTGAAAGCTGGATTTTAAGACATGTTTCTCCTTTCAATTATACTTAGAGCCAAATTTCAGGGGGAAAAATGGAGTAGTAAAATTTCTTGGCATTTTTAGATCACTTAAAGAGATTGTTATGCAGCAAAAATGAAGTATTGATAGCAAGGCAGATGCCTAATATTGAAAAATCTAACATTATTAAGCATTATGGATATTGATTAGAGAGCAAATTAAACATGCCCTATGTACTTATATAGGGGCTTAATATTTGCCACAAGTACTATCAGATCATCCTTGCCTTCCGTCCCCAAGCTGGTGTTTAGTCACCGTCAGTTGGAATTGCATTTGGAGAATAGAGATAAGTACTCAGGTACTAAAGGCACCCATAAACTGTCAATAAACTGCAGAAGTAAGAAGCTTTGCCGCTCTGCAAGTGACACAAAGACAGATGGTTCCCCATCAAAGAGTTTCTGAAACAAAGCTTTATATAAATAGGAGACTTGAATTAGATGGTAATAGGGAGATTCTGTTCTCAGTGGTCGGCATGCTAAATTAGTTTAGCCTGTTCAGTTTCTAGAGCTTCATCTGTTACAAGAGGGGCCTGTAATGTGGCTGTCAGGATATGCCTGGATGTTTACAGCTTTATTTGTCACCCTTGCTTATGTAGACCCACTAGAACTCCAAATAGCCTGGACCTTCTGCCAGGGACCCAGAGCTACTTGATGTGAGGGTTGTTACCATTTTATAGCCAAATGGTAACAAGGCCTGGATATGAAAAGTTATATCATCTTTTACAATGGAGGTTCATGATACCGAGTTTGGTGTTCGCTGTGCATGGCTTCCCGTCAGGTGGCCCAGAGGTGCAATGGGCATTTGGTTGCTGGCTTAGAAAGATACCATCGGAACTAGAGGGGACCATGGCAGTAATCTGCTAGAGCCGCCCCACTCTAGAGATGAAGACACTATGGTCCATGGAAGTTAAATGTTTTCTTTGTCCAAAAGCACGTATTTAGTGGCAGTGGGTAGCCTGACATCTGGACCACAAGATTCGCAGTCTAGTGCTCATGCTCTTGAACCTATAGCCAAAGATGCTACTCTGTCTTCTTCCTTTTGTAGCATTAGACTCATGTTTTGATATTGATCTGATTTTCTCACCAGTATGGCTGAATAAAATGAGCAACAACCATTGTGATACTTTTGCCTAATAATGGTGGTAGCTTGTAATAATTAAGCACCTACTATAGGCCAGACACTGTGCTTCGTGCTTCATAGCTAGGACCTCATTTAGTCTCTGCAACAACCCTGTAAGGTAGACAGCATTATTATTATTATTCCCTTTTAAAAGAAAATATGGCTATAAAAGATGAAATAATTTCCCTATAGCCACAGTTAGTAAGAAGCAGAGCCAAGATTTGAGCCTATAGTCTATGGGACTCCAAAGTCTGTGCTTCTACCTACTGCACTGTACTGCACAGAAAACCCTTGACTTACTATGGTTCGACTTAATGATTTCTCAACTTTACAATGGTGCAAGTGATGTCATTTCCGTAGAAACTGTACTTTGAGTACCCAGACGGCCATTCTGTTTTTTACTTTTTAATACAGTTTTCAATCAATTACATGAAAGTTTCAACAATTTATTATAAAATAGGCTTTGTGTTAGATGATTTTTCCCAATGTGAGTGTTCTGAATACATTTAAGGTAAACTAGGCTAAGCTATGATGTTTGGTAGGTTAAGTGCGTTAAGTGCATTTTCAGCTTACGATGGGTTTATCAGGATGTAAGGAGTCAAGGAGTATCTGTATTCCTTCCTACCTCACTATGCGGTTCAGTTGATATTTACTTGCCCCTAAGTAAGATATTTACTCTCCCCTTGCTCAGAGCTGTCCTGCTCTTACAGGAATACCAACTGAATGCAAAATCAGGAACCCCGGCTTTGAAATGCCCAGGCTCGGGGGTTGTTGTCCCTGGTCATCTCTGTCCTCGAAACAGCTGCAGCAGCAGTGACCTGTCTCTTTCAAGCACCTGCAGCGAGTACTCCAGCGGTTCCTCCTACACGTGGCATGACGGGAAGAACCTCAGGAAAAGGGTAAGGCTTCCTGAGGCACTTCGGCATCAGAGTGAACCAGAAAAGAATCCTCTTCTGGCAGGGTTTGGTCATGGAGGTGGAGGGTGGGAGGGAAGGGTAAAAAGGAAATGAGCATTTGCTGAGTATCCGTTCAGGCATTATACTGACCTCCTCTAATTAATGCTATAGCCTCATGAAACACTATTTTACTGTAAATTGGAGGACAGCATAGTAGAGAGAGAAAATACCATGGCAGATGACAGGGGCCATGACATCAAGTAAAGGTAGGCATGTTCCTACTAATATGCCAGGAATTCCTTCACCAGGTTTTTAAATAATTACTGCCACTGGAATGACTCCCATCTGCAAAGAGGGCTCACACAACCGCAGATTTCTCATGCTTTGAACAAATCTCTTTGCCCACCAGTGTAAGGCAAATATTTGAAGTAGGTGTTTTAGCAGTTCCCTAATGTTGAAGAAAAGCAAAGAGTACATGAGAATGGAAACTCTGAATCAGAATATTTGGAGGTCATTTTCCAATCATTTGTATAAACTTGGCGGTATAGAAACCAGAAAAAGTCCAAAACTCCCAGAAAATATTGGCGAGGGAGTAGCTTTGTCATCCTCTGAGCAAGAACTCAGAAAAAGATTTCAAGCTTGCATTTAGAGCTTATTCCCTTGGACTCAGACTTCTCATGCAAAGTACAGAGCCTGCCACATTATCAAAATTGCTCCCTCCGAGGAGTTGTTAGGAGCTCTGAATAATGACCGCCAGGGGCCTGGCTCAGAACAGATTGGGAAGATGGCTGGGGATGTTTTCTTGCTTTGTCTGTGAAAACCACTGGCTCCTAGGGCTCCCTGCTCTGCTCATTTCGTTCTCACACCTCTTCCTCTCTCTCCCTCTCAGAGTCTCTTTACTTTCTTTTTCATTTTTTGGCTGAAATTCTTCCAATTAGAGCACTCCTTGATGTTCTAAGGCAATTTCTTCCCTGAAAGAAGAGAAGGTTCTTAAGAAACTTCATGGACACTCTGGTGGCCATCCTCTGGATCCCTGATAGGGTCCTGCCATGGTCACATCTCGCAGTGGACAGTCCTGGTCCTCAGGAACCCAGCAGGCTAGGCCCAGTCCCATCAAGTTATTTTAAATTTATATTAGTGAAGGAACTGCTATAGTTCTTACCTTGTGCCAGGGGCTCATTTAGTATGTACTCATTTAGTAACTTATATAACAAACTCATGCATGTGAATTTGAATGTGAATACTACATTAACTTATATAATAAAAAATATATGACTAATGACATTTTTGAGCTCACAAGTATTTTTTAAATACTTTTTGTGTGTGTAGAAAGAAAGCCTGCATGAAATGCACTAGCCTGCCCTACGTGGGGGACTTTGGCTCCAATTGATGAGGAATTGCCTTGTGCAGCAGAGCTTTTTAAGTACTTCCCAAATATTAGCTCATTTAATGCTCACAATAGCCTACTGAGTAGGTTCTCCTGTTCTCCCATTTTACAATGCTCAGAAGTTAAGGAACTGGCCCCAGATCTCATACCCAGTACATGGCAGAGACAGGCAGTTGGCTCCAGACCCTTCCCTCTTAATCATTCTGTTTACATTGGCCTTGTTGAGTCAGCCTGAACCATGGAGGAGTTCTTTCCTTTGTAGGGTTTGATTCGTTCTGATTAAGACCAAAAATGTCCTGTAAAAGAACTGTAAAATTGTCATTATTCCATCAAGAAACAGAAGAGGCCTATGGACATTAAACACAGGCCCCTGCGTTGTCAGCAGCATCTTTAGCCAACCACACTGCTTCCCCTAGAGCAATTCTCTTCCAGCGTTTCCCAGCAAGGTGCTTGAAGCGGCCTGTGAGAAATGCCAGCTTTTCCCCCACCGTCTCTCTCACAGGGGATGCATGCGTTTCTTCCCCCTCAAGTTTCGAGATTGGTCCAAACTGTTCTAAAGTTATTAAATACTTTAACCTCCTGTGGAGATCTGATGGAAGAATGTGGCTAGTCTCACTGGGCAGGCGGAGAGCCTGGGCCCTGGGGGGCTGGCAGCTGCTAACTGTGGGATGGGCCGAATCGCAGCGTGGGCGGGCGCTGCAGGGGCAGAAAGGAGGTCAGGGGCAGAGGCTGAGCTTGTCGTCTGTGAGTTGAACACATCTGCCTTTCTCAGTCTCTCGTGGGGTGCTTTTGTCTGGTTTCTCTTCTCTGTTGTCAGTGACTGTCAGGATCCTGCAAATTCTTAGAAACCCAAACTGTGGCAGCTGCTCTCTGGTCTGTCTGTAATACCCAGATTCACTAGTGGGATTTCTTCTGATTTCCAAAGGAGTTTTTGATGGTGTGGGAGAAGAGAAGGGAGAAGATCACCAAATAGCATCTCACCCCAGCGCCTTCTGATGCTGGAGCATTTTCTAAAGAAAATATATTATTTGACTTAAAAACAAAGACTATACTTTCAGGGATCATTTCTATAGTTCGTTACTAGAGAAGTTTCTCTTAACGTGTAGAGCACAAGAAAAAAAAAACAAATAAACATGTGTATAGTTGATAGCAAGAGTAATTTTCATGAAAATTCCTTAGAAGTAAACAAATGTTCACAACTTACTAAAAAGCCCAGATCCCAGTGGAAGTTTCTGACACTTTTTTAGCCTCTGTATATGAGCATGGGGCTGGTGTCCAGAGTTGCAGGGCAGGGATGGCCGGTGTAGCCAAGATTGGTATGGAGTGCGCTTCTGAAACCACTTTAGTCCTCCCTTGAAGTTCTTCACCATTAATCATATAGCTTTTTAAAAAGTCACTAGATCAGCCCCCTAAACTCTACAATTTCCATTCAAGAAATTGTGCGGAGTAACCTGTGATCTCTGTGATGGCACTGACCCGTGGAAAGGCGAGACCAGGGGCTAACCTTGGCTTTGGTAGCACGGCACCCAGTGGAGGAGTGCAGGCTCCACAACTGCCTGGGTGCACATCCCCTCACGGCCACTGTCAAACTGAGTCAAAATCGACAGTGTCTTAGAAAGAGCCTGAAAAACCAGAGTTCAGACCTTTGCTCCAGCTCTCCCTCACTGTGTGATCTCCAACAGACCAATCAGTGACTCTCAGCTTCCTTTTCTGAAGATGAAGTTAAAGCACTGTGTAACGGCTGGGATACAGCAGGTGCTCAGTAAATGTTAGTTCTCTGTTTTCCCTTTCATTTCTCGTTAGCAGTACAGTGAGAAAATATGAATGCGTAGAAAGCATCCTTTGCCAATGTCACTTCCCATACACTTTTCTAAAGCTAAGGCTGGCATTTCGGGAGGTATGAAGGGCGAGAAATTGACCCTTCTGAGTTAGTAGGTGAATAATTACTATAGGGTTCTAAGAGCAAATGCCCAGCTAGTGTGTGTGTGTGTGTGTGTGTGTAGTAACTTCAGAAGTTTTTCATAGACATCCATTGCCTACCATATAAAGCCATAAAGTCACAGAACTATCAAATGTTAGAATGGGAGTAACATAAAGATATGGACCAACTTAGTTTTTTCAGCTTTACCCTCTCCACTTCTCACAGATACTCTACAGCGAAGTCATATTGTCTTTTAGTCATTCCCCAAGTGCACCTTGAACATACCTTCCAACTTAGGTTTTTGCCCATCGCATTTCTTCTACTCGGAAACCATTTCCCCCACTTTTAACCTAAGGCAAACTTATCCATCTTTCAATGACTTCTTTCAATGACTAGCACTTTTTTTTTTTTTTAAGAAATACTTTCCTATATGCCTTTCATCATTTTTCCAAACAGATCTGTAGTCTCCCTCCTCTGATATCCAGAGTACTTACTGTTTGTACTTGTCATTTGCTCCTGTGATGTACAGGTAGTTGTGGCCAAGTGATCTCTCACCTGCTGAGACTTCTGTTCCTTGAAGTCACGGTCTTTACCTTCTGTTTCTTTCTACCACTGTGCTGCTTAGCACAGGACCTGACAAATGAATGTTTGCTGTATAGTTAGTGAGTTAATTAATCACCTAATTAATGTAGGCATTTATATGTGAATACCTTTCAACCACTAGCACAAATTAAGTCCCATGATGGACTTTTCCATTTATATATGTGTGATCATTTCTGATACCTACTTTTCTTTCCTAGCAGTCATCACAAAACTGGGATAAAAGGCTAAGTATTGATTCTTCGCTCCCAAGTGGCGTCGCTAGTCCTACAGATGAACTACCTCCAACTCGTATCAAGGAAAGCCACATTTTGGAAGGGCTAAGAAAGCTACAGAAGCGAAAAGTATTACTTGAACCCTCGTCAGTGATAACCAAATGGGGTTACAAAGATTGCATGAACTCCAATGAAGGGATATACTCTCCAGGAATTAAGAGTAGCAGCCTCAAAGAGTGTTCCCCCTGCAAACCAACTGACACAGGGAGCCCCTGCAAGAAGCCCCACAAGGCATTTGTCTTTGATACAGATTCCCATGATGACGCTGATGACAGCTCTTCTTCCTTAGTGTTGCTCCAAGCAACCCCAAGCCAAGGCTGCAGGCCCCATGGTAGTAAGTTAACCCACAGTGTTTCTGACAGTCTGTTTGGCTGGCAGCCAGATGGAAAACACTTTTCAGAAGGCACGTCCTCAGTTTATCCCAACGAGAGGCTTGAAAGGCTGACGACTTGTGCCAGTACCTGTCTCTTGGAGAGGAACCTGTGCCCGAGAGTGCAGGCGCCTCAGGTACAGAGGGAGAGGGATCCACACAGCCAGGACCATGGCCGCGTAGCTCTCAGTCTCCAGCTTTCAGACACTGATGACAACGAAACCCTTGGTGAGTTGCACATAGGGAGTAGTGATGAGAAAAGTCCTTCAGACTTGTCATTGGCTGCAGATACCAATAAGTCCTTGGAGAACCTGGATGTCCTCATGGGATTTGGAAAATCTCAACTTGAGTCTCCTGATGAGGAGGAAAAGCAAGTGCCCATCCATGTGGACACTAGGCCAAAGACGTTTAGTTTCATTAAGCAGCAAAGGGTTATTAAAAGGACTTCTTCAGAAGAGTGTATTACTGTAATATTTGACGCAGAAGACGGCGAGCCCATTGAATTCAGCTCTCACCAGACTGGAGTTGTCACTGTTACCAGAAATGAAATTTCCATCAATTCAGCCCCCACTGGACCCAAGGCAGAACACACTGAACTTTTACCTCAGGGAATTACTTGTTTACAGCCAGGAGCAGATGCAAGAGACTATCCTTTCTTCAAAAGATCTGAAGAGGA
Organism: Avahi laniger; assembly: GCA_963575035.1. Lineage (NCBI taxonomy): Eukaryota > Metazoa > Chordata > Mammalia > Primates > Indriidae > Avahi > Avahi laniger. Next base: position 30,439 of record CAUYSK010056428.1, read on the forward strand.
AACTGAGAAACACATTCCAAAAGCTAATGTAGATACTGTTCCCATGGTGCCCACTGAATCTTTCAGCCCCAGGACAGTGACACAAAATACTCAGCACCAAAAGCTAGTCGGGCCAACACACAGCATGTCATGCCAGAGTAGTTCTAGGTCTTCGGCATCCATGGGCATCCATCAAAAGCAAAGTCTGACGAAAATACCTGCCAGAGGCAAGCCTTCACCTCAGAAATCAAAACTAATGGAGCCTGAAGCCTCGACACTAGTCCCCTCTTCTGGCCCGGTGACTCTTGAAAAATCACCAACCTTAGCTCCTGGGAAACTCTCACGGTTCACAAAGACTGAGAGCCCAGGGCCCCTCTTTGAATTACGACCAGATTCACACATTCCAAAACACCTCACCCAACTTCCTCACAGCTCCAAAATGCCCAGCAGGAGAGACTGGGCCCAGTACTCCACAAGCCATACTCCTGGGGCACGGTCGAGGCCCCTCACTGTGCCTAGTGACAGTGGAGAGCCCCCCACGAGGGATGGACACTGCGACTCCGGGCCAGAGGCAGGGGCGAGGTCCCCTTCTCCCCCACCTCCTCCCGGCAGGTCAGTCTCCCTGCTGACCAGGCCCAACCATGAGTATTCGCCACCACCTTCAACTGCCAAGCCAGAACCCAGAGTCCCTGGTGAAATAGCAAGGACGCTATTCAAATCCCCTCTGCTGAAAGGAACCTCCACTGCTGTTACTTCTTCTAATCAGGCCACGACAGAAGTACAGAGGAAGAAACCTTCTGTGGCCTTCAGAAAGCCTATCTTCACTCACCCACTGCCCTCCACAGAAACAGTGGTTCAGACCAGATGCCCTGCTCATGCCTCCTCCGGCTCATTCGCTGTGATGGCTCTGGGGCCTCCAAAGGTCTCTCCAAAGAGAGTTGTCCCCAAAACCTCTCCTCACCAATCTCTTGGGACGACACAAATGGACACAGGGTTACGGACTCCCAAGAATTGTCCTTTAACCCATGAGCCACTCGAAATACCATCCTCCAAAAGCGTATCTCCAAGAAGAAAAGGACAATGGAATGACAGTGTCTCCACATCCCCCAAGCCTTCCTTCTTAGGGGTAAATGAGTCGCCATCATCTCAGGTTAGCAGTGTCTCACCTTCATCGTCATCCTCCAAAAGCCATAATACCCCACATGGTTGTCAGAGCACTCATGAGAAAGGGCTGAAGACTCGCCTCCCAGTGGGACTCAAAGTTCTCATGAAGTCTCCCCAATTGCTCAGGAAAAGTTCCACGGTGCCAGGAAAACATGAAAAAGACAGTTTAAATGAAGCCTCCAAAAGTTCTGTGGCTGTGAGTAAGTCTAAGCCAGAGGACTCCAGGAATCCAGCAAGCCCTGATGAGACCACAGGGGGTGGAAAACACGTGACTACACTGGGTTTACCAGCGCAGGACAGTTTAGCCGAAGGGCTTCCCCTGGAAGCAGCAGTGCCAGAGTCACTGGAAAGTAGCATCCTTGGGGCTGATGGAAGAGATGGGGTAGAAAATCGATCTGTGAAAAGATCCCTTTCCTCCAGCAAGCCACACCTAAAACCCGCTCTAGGCATGAATGGCGCCAAAGCCCGCAGCCAGAGCTTCAGTGCTCACTCAGGAGACAAGCCCTCCACGCCTCCCATGGAAGGGCCAGGCAAAGTCCGAACTCAGATTATTACCAACACTGCTGAGAGAGGCAATTCTCTTACCCGGCAGAACTCCTCTACCGAAGGCTCTCCCAGCAAGAACCCTGCTACTCTGGGGTCTGAGAGTCTCCCCAGTCCTGGGAGGCCCTTGGGACACCCCTCCTCCAGCCAAGGCTCCCTGGGGAGCTCAGGAAGCTCCAGCAGTCATCATGGGAGCCCAAGCAAGTTGCCTTTGAGGATCCTTCCGAAGTCGGAAGGGCTCCTCATCCCACCTGGAGAGGGGGGCCAGCAGGCCTATGCCCAGGGAGAGTGTCCCCGTGTGATTGTGACTATGGAGCCAGCCAGTGACCGCTGCAGGCGCCCACCCACCCCAACAGACTGCCCGCAAGCCCTGCAAAGCCCAGGAAGGATGCAGTGTCCAAGCTATTTTGAAACAAGCAGGACATCCAAGTTAGAAACTTCTGGAAGGCATCCAGATGCCTCTACAACTGGGACTGGTGCTCTGAGCTCAGAAGCCCCGCCCTCACCCACAATTGAAGAAAAGGTCATGTTGTGCATTCAGGAAAACGTGGAAAAGGGCCAAGTGCAAACAAAGGCCACCTCTGTAGAAGCGAAGCAGAAGCCCGGCCCTTCTTTTGCCAGCTGGTTCGGTTTTCGGAAGAGTAGACTTCCAGCCCTCAGTAGCAGGAAAATGGATGTCTCCAAAACCAAAGTGGAAAAGAAAGATGCAAAAGTCTTGGGATTTGGAAACAAGCAACTAAAATTAGAAAGAAAAAAAGAGAAAAAGAAGCCTGAACTACAGTGTGAGACAGAAAATGAGGTGATCGGGGATACCACGTCGGCAGATAGTCCAGACAGTGGTTTACAAAGCAAAAATAATTGGAAAACACCACAAGACATTTACAACCAAATGAAGTTCGAACCGAGAAATAGACCCAGCCCTGTTACATGTTCATCAAAAGATACCTTTCTGACGGAACTTTTGAACAGGTAACTCATTGGAAAAGTGGGTGGTAATGCACAGGGGTCCCTCTCACCTCCTTAAAGAGAGTTGTTTGCTTCCTTCATATTAAATACCAGTCAAGCATGTTTTCATACAGGCAGAAATGCATAATAGCAGTCTTTTACACATTAGCCAGAATTTAAACAATGATAAAAGTTAGCAATAAAATGATAATTTAGTCCATGTTAGTCTGTTAACCAAACCAGTGGTCTTTGAAATTAAAGAATGGTAAATTTTATCAAGGTTGATAGAAATTCCACCTACACTTGGAACCATGAATCTACCCACATGGCATGAAATGGAAGAAAATTACTCATACGTTTTAAAGCATGCCGATTTCATTGAACAAACGTATATTTATAAACTTTCCAGAGATAATTACATTTCCTGCCGATCTTAAACCAAAAACATATTTAGCAATCACTCTTCAGTGTTTTTTTTATTTTGCCCCTCCCCGTAGCAATCATAAAAAAATTATTATGAAATCTAAATTGACACACTACTGGAATATTTGAAGATTTGATCAAGGCTAATGAGAAATACCTATCGCTCAAAGATTTCAAGACAAAGAGCTGCACGGAGGTTACTTTGAACATTATAGGATTGGGAAAAGGAGAGTGGTTGAGGAAGAGCAATGTAATTTATCAGAGGAATCACTTTCTACCTGCAGAGTTGATAAGAAAACAGCTCAACAGACAGAAAGTGGATCAAATGATGTTTCCTGCAGGAATGTGCTAAAGGACAGTTCCCAGGGCTCCTGTCTCACTGGCAGCTCTATCAGCACTCAAGGAAACCACAAGAAATACATCAAAACCAAAGCCGATATGGAAATACCAAAAGACTCCCTGGTAAGTGCTCCACCATCTTGAGTACCAAGTGCTATATTCTAAGATGTTCTGGCTGGGTTCTTTCTACTCTTTGCTGATGAAACTATGGGGGTAAAAGATTATGGGGGAAAAAAGAAAGTCAAAAAAAAAAGATATTTTAAAACAGGAGAGAGAAATCCTGGTGACAGCTGCAGCAGACAGCTATCAGCTGGACTGAGAGTGGACATGGCTCTCTCCAGCAACAGTGCTTTTCCCAGCTCTGTTTTCAGAACAGCAGCATAATCACGGTGCATTGCAGGCAAATGATGCTACCGGCATCATCTTCCAGTTATACCCTTTGCTGGAAATTTGTTTTGATGATCATTTCCAACATCACTAGCAACAAAAAAGGAATGAACATGATTTTAAAAATAAAAATGCTGAACAATTTAAGAGAATATTGGCTATTTTGATGACTGGATTTAAACATTGTTCATTTTTTATGAAAGTTGTAGGAACTGATACATCCTACCTAGACAGAAGGTGTTGAGACTGAGAAATCCTTTTTGGTACTTGACTCCCTATCCTTCAGCTTATTCATTGTGAGAACTCAGGGAGTAGACTTCCTTTAAAAACTAAATAAATGAGACCATTTTTATATCTCCCTAGGGTATGTTGGTTTCAGATAATATTTTTGTTTTAAAATTACCCAAAATTGCTCTCCTTACGTTCTTTATGTTCTTGTGTAATTGACTTGATGATGTTCATTGTTTCTTTTAGGTAGAGCACTTACACCAAAAAAAACTCTCCTTAGAAAATTACTGTATCTCTATAGTACATGCTATCATTTTTTCTAAGGGAAAATTTGAAATATGGAGTAATTACCTATCTTTTTTCTGAAGTGGTTTGAGAGTAGAGGAGATTTTAAAAGTGATCATGGTTGGCATTCTTAGTTATTAATTATTAGTTGTAATTACTTACTGATGTCTAGGTTTCCTTAAAGTTTCACAGACTTTAATTTGAAAATTTTTTATTCAAATATCTCTGTGCTCTGCAGAACTATAAGATCTTTTTTTTTTTAAACTCTCCAAAATTGTATGCAGATTATGTTCATTGCAAAAATTTTTTTTTCTTTTTTCCCACCATTTTTGCTCTTGGTTCTCATGGTATCATCCCTTCTTTGAAAATGTAGATATCTCCTGCATTATAAAACCACAAATTATAAGCATATCTAAGGCTGCCCTTGTAGTGTCACTGAAAGGAAAGAGAGCAAATGAATGTGTGGAAATGTGCAATATGCTGGAAATTCAATCCAGCTGATGGAAAACTTTGATAGCCTGGCAGAGCCCCTTATCAGAGGCACTCAATTTAACTATGCCCCATTTAATATGGTTTTGACAGCTTCGGGTATATCTTCACTGTACAGACATACCAAAAAAACAAAAAGATCCTGTGTTTGGCTTTTACAATTTCATTTTTACTTTCTTATTACTTCCTAATACTAAAGTTATTTGCGATGCTTTTCCTCTCTCATCTGTAGTCTTTCGCAGGGTGGTCATAAGGGTCCTTTGGTCCTTCCAAAATAGCTGCAAGAAACATTTGTATTATTTTCTGTGAAGTACAAAGATTCCCTAATCACCCCAAATATACATAATCAATAGGGATATGCTAATTTTTCTAGTTAGCTGCAAGACAAAATTAGTCATGCTGAGAAGCTTTTCCATGCAGAGGAATGTTATTAACCTGGATAGTTGACCAGCTATTCATTTTTTTTAGTGTAAAATGCAATGTTTTTTGTTTCATCTCCATAATCATCAGTGTGGATTGGGCTAAAATTACTAATTTCAGAAAGGACATTGCTGTAGACTCCTGTGAGACTAGTACAAGAATAACAGTGAAAACTCATTTATTATCTGTTATCAGCCTATCTAGGAAGGAGATTAGATGCAAAATAAGATGTACTTTGATACCACAGCACATTGATGCAAATACCCATGAACCTTTTAAAATTCAGTATTTAAGGGAATTTTCCCCCCACTAGGGCTCAAGGTAAATTTGCTATCTGCTTATTTTAAAGTGTATTGCAAACAATGTTTCTCATAGTAGTTACTTTGGATGGAAACAATAGCTGCATATAATGCATTACATATCACACGTTTTTCCTAAACAAAACCATTGTTCAGAAACCTTATGACATATAAGAGCAGTGTACTTTCCCACACTTCCTAAAAAGAGTGCCAAGGAAAAGACCTGCAGATACTAGGAGTTAGAAGTGGTCCTCAGGAGCACAATCTAATGACATAGGAGGCATCTAGACAGGGGACTGACAGCATCTGCTACAGGGGTCGTAATGCCTACCTGTACTATTGCAGTGTATGAGGAACAAGTCCTAGCAAATTCCCTGACTCTACCTGCCAAACGGTCTTCCAGACATCATGTGGACAGTGACCACGATTTTGGCAGAATCCACACCTGGGACAATTCAACTTGTAACTAAAAACTGTAGTCAGTAAGTGCAGTGATTGTAAACATTCAATAGCCTTGAACATTCAGTAGCCTTTAGGGAAATAAATAGTTGAGCTGAAGAAATATATATATCACTGAGAACAAAAGTTCTCTGAAAAGGAATCTGGAGGAAAGAGACCAGCAAACCAAAGAGACTCAGCTGTGTAACAAAGGTGTGATCCAGAGAACAAAGGGAAGGCTGGGGTTTTATAGCAAAAGTTCTGAGTAGATTCCCTATCAGGTTCATTTATGCAAATGAAGGATTGAAACGCAGTTCTGATTGGTCAGTGCAGCTGAGTTCTGATTGGTTGACACAGCTGTGTCCTGATTGGTTGATACAAATGAGCTGTGATTGGCTGGTTCAGGTGAGCACTGAAGGCTTCAAAAATAAAAGGTGCAGCTTTTCTGGGAACTCAAGAGTACCTGTGTGACCCGTGATAATGGCTGCTTGTCTCTATTTAAATTTAAAACAGCTGCTTGGGATCCATCTTGAAGGACTGTTTCAGGTTCACATTTGTACATATCATTATCTCTTGCTCTTTACAAGCTGATATATAGTCATGAGAGTCCTAAGGTATTTTCATTATTTTCATCTATAGCGATTATATTAGAAAGATTATTTCCATACATATAACAAATCCATGTATGTAGTAAACCTTCCCTTAGTTCTCTAGTAACTGCATATCCATTTTTAGTATTGCTAGAAACATTCTAAAATATCTTTAAAAGTCCCATTAATGCTTTGCTGAATTAAATCCTTTTCTCATTTCTGAGCCTTAATTAGAGGCTTATGTCTCCATTTCTGCCATCATTTACCAACCACTTGGCTCTAATTTTTGTGTAATTTAGACAAGGACCATGTTACTTTGTACTTTTATTTAAATTATATAAAATCATTATAAAAGGGGGAAAAGGCATCTCCTAGAAGGACTGCATTGGTATTAAGTCAGTAAGTGAGAAAGAGATGCACTTTGCTTGCTGCACATTGTTAAGTTCTTCCTTCTTGTGGATTTAGATAATTTTCTGAAATGAGAAGTCTCAAAGGAAGACAGCTCCAGGCTCCTATTTAACTATCACTGGACAAAAATAAAAATCATTAACAAAATTAACGAGATGATATACCTTCATCATGCACTGGAAAGAGATGGCCATTTTAATATGGATACTTTAATTTAAATTATGGGTATTCTCACCCGGTGTCACAGTCTGAAAAAAAAAATCACATCTGCTAATAAAAAGCATCAAATACTATCCCATTAAAATGATACTGTGGTGAAGAAAATAGTACAATAATTACACAAATTGTTGTCATTAAGTTCTGTAAAATGTTATAATTTTACCATCCTTAATTGAATAATTCTGTTCTAAATGCTATTTTGGTGCTAATAAGAAGCATGCATATTTTCTTCTCCTCTTGCAAAGTTTTCTAAATGACTAACTTTTCAAAGGTTATGTCTTTCAGGAGTTTTTCCTCCCAGGATCATTTCCTGTCTCACTTCCATTCATGATGTTTTTTCCTTTTAAAAAGGAAAAGCTTTGACATCAAAATATTGTTTTCTTGGGAAGCCATTAGTGTAGGGTGATTCAAAGAAGAAATGTGTACAGAATTTCAAATGAAGGGTGTTCCCAAATATTGGGTTTAATTATGAAATTATGTATATGTATTGATCGGTGGTGAATTATGTTTTCTTTTTTTCCTCCTGTGTCTTTTGTAAGCTGATTTCTTCCTGCCCTTCCTAGTGATAGGAGTTAATAGAATACGATGAAGGCAGTGATATTTAATGGTTGTCTGTTACAGATTGGTATTTGGAGCAGTTCCTGACTACAATTGTAGAGCCCCCCAAAGTGGACAGGAGTTAGTGATGTATCATTAGAAGACACCCACAGTACGAACAAACTTAAACCCAAAACAGCCCATAGTTGATGCTTGTGAGTCACCTTCTACTCTTCACCAAATGGGACATTACTGAGATTGATTTGTGTCTGTTCCTGGGACAGCAAAGACTGAGAAATTTCTAAATTTCTAATCACCAGTCCTTTCTCAGCCAAACATTTGCCAAACCTATTAGTTTTGTGGCCACGCCAATTTTTCGCAGCTCTTTATTATATAGAAGTTGTCCCATTTGTGCCTGTTTTTGGCAAGTTCTTAATCTTGACCTGACAGCCCCCTACCATCCAGGAAAGTTCCCACAACTTCCTGCCAACACCCAACCGCTATGTGATCAAGAATGAAAATTAATTTAAATTTCATCCTGTGAAAAATATAATTAGCAAGGGGAATCTACTGCCGAAATAAATTATGCCCCTAATTTCCATAGGCAAATAGATTTTTTTTAATTACTCACCACTTTGAAATGAAATCTGTTTGTATGGATAATTAGAGTTGACAGGTACGTCCCCATTTTCCATTCCTTTGTTGCTTCTTCATCCATCCCCTTCAAGTTCAGAATTTACCCCCTATAGGTCATCTGCCTCTCATGGGTCATCCAGCCCAAGAGACTTGTCCAGTTCCTCTGATAAATCTCCAGAGGTCACACTGAGCATTTTCTGTTAGGCACATAAAGCCCTAGAAAGGTTCTTACAAGGAGCTGACAGGTAGGACTGTGCAATAGCTTTTATTTTCTTTGTTAAATATGATACTTGAAGAAGGTGGTGGTTCTATAGAAAGGTTAGGGAACAGTAGGGAAAGGAAGCAGAGCAGTTACACATCACACACACACACACACACACACACACACACAGAACACGTTTGCTACTCTTAAATTAAAATATAGTCTATGGATACTTGGTATATTGCCTCCATATCTAACTGCCAGAAAGATATAGTAGTTCTTGGGAAGGTCTGGGAATGTTAGCTGTGACAATATGGGGCACTCTGAAAAATTGAATTATAGCAATGAATAGGGATCCGGAGTGCCCATTCTAAAACTAAAATCTTGTGTGACTTTGAACAGAACACTAACCCTCTCTGAGCCTATTTTCCTTTGTAAGATAAAGACGTTGTTCTAATTTTTTTTTTTTTAAACAGAGTCTTACCCAGCCTTACTCCCAGCTAGAGTGCAGTGGTATCATCATAGCTCACTGCAACCTCAAACTTCTGGGTTCAAGCGATCCTCCTGTATTGGCCTCCCAGGGTGCTAGGATTACAGGCATGAGCCTCCACACCTGGCCCTAATTTTTTTATTCTTTAGTTTAGAATTTCACAGGCTGACAGAGATGATGATTCACCCAATTCCAACAGGTTACGAGAACACCTTTGCAAGTTTAAAATGAGTAAATTTAGAAAAACCCAAAGGAAATACAATTTTACCTTAATAGGTAGATGGACCATATTGCCGTAAGAGCCAGTATGAACTGAAAATATAAGTGGGTTTCTTTGATGTTTCTATGAAGGAGGATAGAAGACTCCCAATAGATTATTTATGGAAATTAAGGTGTTTGGGGGATCCCGTCCACAATGGATCTTTGGTTCACCTGCCTTTTCATAAACAAATCCCTGAGCTAAGTGAACTGTGGAAGGCAAATAAGTAGCACTTTAGCCTTGCTCATGCTTGTATTACTTTTCCTTTCTGGCATCCGTAAATAGACACTGCTAGAAATAGTTAATGAAGTCCTTTTTTCCTTCTTTCTTTCATTCCCTAACCTTCTTCCTGTGGAGGTGCTGACCAACAGGGAATAGCCCCCAAGAACAAACAGCCGAAGGGGAATGAGAGTGATGACGCATGGCCTCTGGACGCGGGACCCTTAACGATCTCTCCTTGGGAGGGTTGAGGTAGCTGCCTCCATACTCTCTTGAGTCTGCCATCTTCTGGCATGGTACAAATTAAGCACCAATTACATTCTAATATGGGAACTGCAGTCATAAAATGTAAATAATTGGTCTTATTCCATTAAGTATGAAAATAGGAGGTAAAAAGTAGGAAGCTGAATCCAGCTCAAGGTCAGTATGCAACCATATAACTTTCTACATTGCAAGTATAAAATAATGATTTCTTGGCATTCAACTCAAGCCCTTGAGCAAATCCATTGACAGCCTCTAATGTATGTTCCCAAGCGGGACCCCCATTGCATTGTACAGTTCACATTATTATCACTGGCTGCCCACGTGACTGGCTAGAATGTATTTTAAAAATGCTACATAGGGTCATTCCCCCAAGGACCCTCAGCTTAATCTGGAGGCCAGTTCTACTTTGAGAATAACAGAGTTTCTCCAAATGAACACAAATCTGGAGTTTGACTTGCTGTGCTTAAATCCCAGCTCCACCACTTAGACAACTGTTTATCTTCTCTGTTGCCTTGGGGTGTATCTTCATCTCTAAAATGGAGCTAACAATAGCACCTGCCGCATAGCATTGTTGTAAGAATTTGGAGATCTTACATGTAAATAGCACCTGCAACATAGTATGTAAACATGCTGTTTTTATTATGGTTGGGATTGTTGATGATGTGGTTACTGCTATTGCTACTGGATTGGAAAGTAGGGGACCTGGGTTTCCTTTGCCAACTTTGCCATGCACTCTCTGTATGCTAACTTTAAGGAAGCTTCTGGACCTCAGAATTCTCACGTGTAAAATGCTGTGGCTTCATTAGATTCTCTATAGAGTTTTATTTGATGCTATACCACCAAGCACCTGGGTATTACAGCTGAAATATAAGGAGGAATATTTTTGACATGAAAAATCTAGATAAAAGTCTCACTGCTCTAGTTCTCTGATCATATGTCAGAGTCACCTCTTCTCAGTGTGGAAAGACTGAAATAAAAAATCATTTTCTTAGTTATACTCCAGGAAAGGGTCAGGAGATCTAAGTACATTTTAAGTATAGTTCTTTATTCTTATTAAAATAACTTGTGGTAGAAGTCATTGACTCTGGAGGAATTATACCTCCTTAGACTTTAATTTTTCCTAATAGCCCTGTGTTACTGACTTTTAAGTATTAAAAACCAAAGCTTTTATCTCTAAAATCTTGTGTGGAATCAGGTACCCTGTAAATCCTCTCTTCAAGAGCTGGGGTTATATTTCTGAAAATATTCTCTTCTAATTAAAACTTGGAATAAAGCCAAATGACAAAGTGTGAGTAAATGGAGTGAAAAAATGTATGTGTGTATGTATACATACATACAGCCGCACATGTATGTACAGACACACACACATGCCCACAAATTTGTTATAGAATGTATCAATACAATGATGGTTGCAAAAGATGTATTTGATATAATAAATAAGAACTTCTAGTATTTTCTTGTTGCTACAGATAAAAGAGGCAAATGAAAACTTGCAAGAGGATGAAGAAGATACAGCTGCAGATTCTGCATTTCAGAGCCACATCATAGGTAAAAATTCATGTCTTGATACATCTTTTACGGAGACATTTTCTACATGCGATCTTCTCTCAGACACAATGCATTCATTCCTAGAGACCGTGTCTCATGCCTCCCCCTATCAGGACTGAGTCTTAACTGCTCACACATGGTTACCTATATCTTCTTAGACATTGGACACCACTGTAAAATAAGTGGATCACAGCAGCACCTATGAGGAAAACATAGGTGTTTGCAGAGGAATGCAGTGTAAACTGATGAGAAGTGAGTACTCATCAATATAAAATGCAAGTGATACTGAGTGTAAATACTTTTTCTCTGAGGACAAAATCAGCTTTGAGTTGATCTAGTTTCTATAATTGTCTCAAGAAGCATCTAGTGCAAATACCTATTGGTTAGAAATGTGGTGTGGTGGCTTGCTTAAATTGAATATTTTTTGAATCGAATATTTTACATATAATACCAAAGAGAATAAGAAAATATAATTTGACCGAATCTTCAACATATTTTCTTCATCATTTCTGTCGTAACCCTGAGTATAGATAGTCTTGTCTCGGAAATAAGTTCAGCTTGTCAGCTACTTCTTAAGATTGTGCATAACACCAGGCTTCCAAGTTCCCAACACAAAGGGACTTTGCTGACCTTCAGCAGCCAGGAGGTAACCAGTGATGGAGGAGTTGTCTGTCTGTGATCCTTGTCAGGAGATAGAAGAGGTGATGCCTTTAACAGCTCCAGGCCACCTGGGACACTTGAAGAATTAGTTGTTCTTTGGGCTCTAAAAATAGCTGCAAATGTGAGCATGCTGATTATTTGGCTTCCCACAAGACACCAAGACATGGTGGAATCATTTCTCCAAGTCCCATGTGGGAGTCGGAGACAGCACTGGATACCACATTCCAGGATGTGGCAGTGCCATGGATTGCTGGTGTCTGGGATAATCAGTGTCCATCGCTGCTGTCCTTTCACTCGGAGCATCTGTAGCTGCCAGCTCTCAACATCCCACCACTCTTGGCACTTGTTGGTGCACTTTGCAGCTGATTTTCTAGCGTACTCAGCAGTCTTCGGCAAACTATAATTTACAGTTTGTCTCAGAGAGTTGTTGTACCCCCACAGCTTAATGAGACTGGCATGCCATGATTATTCTTTTCATTTGCAATTGGGAATACAAAAGTCTTAACAAACACTGAATGAGTATAGTCTGAATAAGATTATTATTCCAAAAAGACATCCTTTATTATAGTTGTCAATGTAAAATGCTTAAATTGGTATCAGTTCTGCATAGTTGGCTAATATTCAAGTTAAATATTGTTTAACAGCCTTCAAACATGACTCTATGTAAAGCCCCACTAAGTCATCATTTTTCTGTAATGAAGTGTTTTGGGGCCTGTTAAAATAGCATATATAAAGTCAGAAGCTAAATTTTTTCCAAGAGAACTACAGGAATCTTAATATTTTGCCATTCTTTAGATTTGTGCTATTTGATGTAATAGCCACTAGCCACATGCAGCTATTTTAATTTGTTAATGAAAACAACATAAAATTAAAAATTTATTTCCTCAATCACACTAGCCACATTTTGAGAATTGAAATGGCCACATATTCTGTAGAGTCACGCATCGCTTAATGATGGGGTTACGGTCTGAGAAATGCATCAGTAGACTATTCTGTGTTGTGGGAACGTCGTAGAGTGTACTTACACAAATGCAGGTGGTGTAGCCACTACACACCTAGCTATGTTGCATAGCCTATTGCTCCTAGGCTACAAACCTGTACAGCATGAACATGTACTGTAGGCAGTTATAACACAGTGGTAAGTATTTGTGTATCCAACCATTAAAAAATGTGGTAAAAAATATGATACCAAAGATAAAAAACAGTATACGTGTATTGAACACTTAGCATGAATAGAGCTTGCAGGACTTCAGGTTGCTCTGGGTAAGTCAGCGAGTGGATGGTAAATGAATGTGAAGACCTAGGACATTACTGTAGACTTTAGAAACACTGTAAACTTAGGCTACACTAAATTTACTTAAAATTTTCTCTTCAGTGATAAATTAACCTTTGCTTACTGTAACTTTTTGAATTTGTAAACTTTTTAATTGTATTAAACTTTTTTACTCTTTGATAACAACACTTAGCTTAAAAAATACATTATACAGCTATATGAAAATATTCTTTATTTATATCCTTATACTATAAGCTTTTTTCTATTTAAATTATTTTTTACTTTTTATACTTTTTTATTTGAAAACTAAGATGCAAATATGCACATCAGCCTAGGCCTACGCAGGGTCAGAATCGTCCATATCGCTGACTTCCGCCTCCGCATCTTGTCCCTGGAGTGTCTTCAGGGAGACGAAGTAGAGCTGTCATCCCCTATGGAACACCTCCTGAAGGACCTGCCTGAGGCTGTTTTACACTTAACTTTTTTTTTAATAAGTAGAAGGAATACACTCTAAAATAATGATTAATAGTATGTTTACTTATTAAACCATAACATAGTCATTTATTATCATTATCAACTCTTACGTACTATACATAATTGTATGTGCTATACTTTTATATTACTGGTAGCACCGTAGGTTTGTTTACACCACCACCACCACAAACACATGAGTAATTGCTCTATGATGTTATGTCAAGGGTAGGGCCACCATCAAAATTTTTCAACTCCATCACAATCTTATGCGACCACCATCATCTATGCAGTTCATCATTGACCAAAACATCATTACACAGCACATGGCTGTATGTTCTGTATTGTATCTAGATGATACATATTCCTTTATCACACAAGCATATATGTTCTGTATGAATATTTCCTTCATCCCTATTCTGTTGGACAGTGGTGCTTGAGATTACTCTAATGGAAGTAAATTCGGGCCATGTTTTTGACAGAGCATTGACTTGGTGTTCAGTTCATTGTAAACTTATCTCTTCAAAGTGGTAGAGAATTGTATGAATAAGCTACTATTGGCTACAAGTAAACAAAAAAACCTGACATGCCATTATTTACATGATAAATCCATTAACATCTTATGGAATTAAAAGTCTAGAGGAAGGCAGACATGAAAGAGGTATGTAGCAGCTGAATAGTGTTAGCAAAAGCCCAGGCTTGTTTTGTCTGTCTACTCGGCCATGATTGCAGTGTTGGCTTTTTGTCCTTGTGTTTGTTGCCTCTGGTTGCAAACTGATTCCCACCACTCCAGGCATCCTATCCACCTTTGAGACAAAAGTATAAGGAAGAGTAAAAGCTTTTCCAGAATCCTCCCATAGACTACATCTTCTGTGTCACTGGGGAGGAATGGATCACGCAGCCAATCCTAGCTGCAAAGGATGCTGGGAAAATAAATGTGTTGCTTTCCAGCCTCCACTGCATGCAGTAGCAGGGAGGAGAGGGTTGAGAATGCTTCCTGGACTAGCCAATCCATAGGATTACCACAGACCTTTTAAAAAGTTCCTCCAGGCTGGGCGCGGTGGCTCACGCCTGTAATCCTAGCACTCTGGGAGGCTAAGGCGGGCTGATTGTTTGAGCTCAGGAATTCGAAACCAGCCTGAGCAAGAGCGAGACCCCGTCTCTACTAAAAATAGAAAGAAATTAATTGGACAACTAAAAATATATAGAAAAATTAGCCGAGCATGGTGGCGCATGCCTGTAGTCCCAGCTACTCAGGAGGCTGAGGCAGGAGGATCGCTTGAGCCCAGGAGTGTGAGGTTGCTGTGAGCTAGGCTGACGCCACGGCACTCACTCTAGCCCGGACAAAAGAGTGAGACTCTGTCTCAAAAAAAAAAAAAAAAAAAAAAGTTCCTCCATTTTAAGACTGAATGAGACTCAACAGTCAAATGGCTATTTATCTTAATCCCACAAAACGGGCTAAGAATATATTTTCTTGCACCCCGTTAATACCAGTGTTCTTCATTTTGTCTAAGCTAAGTGTTGTCACAAATTCTACAATACTTATAACCATAATATATTTCCAGTAGCAACAACTGTGCAAATTTAAATCTGTTCTTCTTCTAACCAATATCAGCTAATGCCTTTGACAGAGAAGAACAATCAAGAAAGTTGTGAATCTGAACATTTGCATTTGTGTGGTTAAAAGTAATCATGTTAGTTTAATCAAACTGTTACGAGTTCATTACAAAACAAGATATTGTTAACTAAACCTCTGTATTGAAATTCAAGATTTATGACTAAATAAAATAATGCAACTAGATTTTTGTCTTTAAAATTACCATAATAAATGTCAGATTTCCATGTTAATAAACAAAGCAAACAACTAGACTAATACAAGTATTAACACAGTGATCACAACCACCATATTTCTAATTATTCTTTCCTACTATTTAATTATGATACATTTGCCCTATGTATTATACTAATTGTCTGCTAGGGCTAATCAACTAGTAGGAATTCAAATACCATCCATTGTCTTGTATGGAAAATATCAGCCAGTGATAATCAAATATAATTCCCTAAGTGGAGACAGGATATTTGGAAATTCTTGGAATAAGGAGAAAATGACTTGTGAGGAATTTGAGGAAGAATACTATTGAAGCAGAATCCAATAGTATTCACATAAACAAGGATACATTCATGAAGTAGAAGATACATATTATTTTCCCAAAACCTAAAAAAGTTACAAAGAACAACCTGTCCAGTAGTCTAACAGGCAAATGCCCCAGCGTCCCATGGTCGAATGAGATCTATTTACTCTCCCCCGTTGTCTGGGTTTACTCCTAGCCTCTTCTGCAGGAACCAGGAGGATTCCTACCACCAGAGTACAGCATGACAAAGGACATGGTCTAGCCCTGACGATCTGGTTTTTCTTGGATAACTGTGAATTTGCCTTGGTGTTCTCTTCCCTACCCCAGGAACTAATATTGCCTCTAAGGGATCCAAGCATCCCAATCTATTGTCCTTCTTCCATTCCTTCCCAGAGTGGGTTGTCCTATCAGCAGCTGATGTATCATGCAGGGGAGGGTAAGAGGTGCTCAGTAAGTACCTTTGCATGACTCAACACTGTAAACCAGTGCATTTCCATTTTCCCAGGGTGTTTCATTTCCTTATTCCTTACCCTGTCCTAGATCCTAGCTAGCTAATATGGTAAAATAACTCATGTCCATATAGTAATGGATTAAACAGCCCCCTTTTTAGGCCACATACTTGTATTGTAACAAGGACACAGGCAAAGTTTTAGCTTTAGTTAAGGGGAACTCTCAGGAGCTATAAGTTTCAGGCACTCGGAGTGCTGGTTTGAACAAATTGTAGGGTGAGGAGGAAAGAACAGGATCAAGCCTACTCCAGACAATGAACAGCACAAGAAGCGGTGCCAGGAGAGAAAAGAGTTGTCCTGTGATATAACCCTACCTTTGAAAAGTGGGCTGCCCTAAGGCTAAGAACGGAGACAAGGCTGTGTTGAGCCAAATAGAGGAGATCTGGAGCACTGTGTGCAGTGGCCATTTTACTCTGTAACACACAGACTTTATCTCTGTAACCTTTTATCATACAACCACAGAGCATCTAATTCACAGTAGTAATGTGCCCAGTCTGCACTTCGGAAGAGGAAGAAGGGATAAAGCGTCACATGATGCATAGTCATTATTATCAAGTAATCTCTACACCACATTCAAATGAAAGTCAGCAAACGCAGCAGCTTCTTCACCCAGCAGAAGAGAACAGGCCTGGCCTGATGCCAAACTGTTTGTGGCTGAGGGTGTTCTTTGCTCAGGAAGATAGGGAAGGTTTCACAGGCTCTGAAGTTAAGTGCTTCACGTATATAGAGAACAAGAACCAGGATCTAGGCACTTATCTCATCTGAACGAAAAGAGCTCTGGAACCTACGTTATTACACGAAAGCCCTAATAGAATATGTTCAACGATAGGTGTCCATGCTTGGATTCTACCATTTGAATTCTCCAGACCACATTTATTTTTAAATCCAAGACTGGATTTCCCTAACCATTAGTACCAGTAGAACTAAGTTCAGATGGGAGTGAAAGAAACCCTGAAGTGCAGTGGTTTCTTGTGCTGTCACACAAGAAGGTCCAGAGGGAGGGGGACCAGGCCATGCCAGACTCCTATTTTGTCCTTCTATCTCGTGTGGTTTACATGCCCCATGTGATTTCCATTTTCAAAGTCACTTCATGGTCTAAGATGACTGTTGAAAAACCATCCCTTATGCCCACTTCCCAACAGTCAGGAAGGAGGAAGAGATGATTAAGGACATGGCTTATCCCTTTAAGAGCACTTCCCAGCAGTTGTCCCATCCCTTCTGCTAATATCCCATTGGCCAGTGCTTTGTCACATAGGATGGGAGATATCATTTCAGGCAGATGCCAAGTATCTTGCAAAACACAGAGGCTCTCTTAACTGAAAGAAAAAGAGAATGGACCTTAGGGGACATCTAGCATCTCAGCCTGCCGTCAGCCCCCGACCAAGGTTAACTCCCTCTAACCTCAGCCGATCTGTGCTAAGGGAACAGACAAATTTTCACTGTCATTTAAAAAAGCCATAGGAAAACAAATTTGGAGAATTGTTGGGAAAGATGTAATTAATTTCAGTGATTTATGCATAGTTCCTATTTGCATGATCTGAACTATCACTGGTCTGTGTGCAGTTAACCTGGAGTAACTTTTTGAGAAAACATATTGAACTTGGATTAATTTCCTGCCACCATATTTAGAATAAATATGTAATTGGTCACCAACAAGATATATAGAAGTTCAAATAAATCTTTTGTGGGATACAATGCGTCTAGAATTTTCCTTTCTCTAAAATTAAAACAATAGGACAGCAGGGCTTCTAGTATTGTAACTAGCAATCCATTAAAATCCTTGATCATGTTCTGTCTTATTTCAAGAATATTACTAATTTTCTTCATTGAGACAATTTGAAGAAAGTTCTAGAAATTTAATATAGAGGGCATGGCATTCATATTTCAAGTAAAATTAAACCGTATCTCAGCTAATTGACCAGACTCTCACAGCTTTTTGCGTGGAAGGCCATTCGAGTCAAATGTCACATTTTGAATAACATGCCAACATATTTAGGCTTAATTATAGACGGGGAGAACTATGGATGATCAAAACAAAATGTGGGTGGGAAGTAGAAATGTTCTCAATAACGACTTTGGTAGATATTGTCCTATTGACTACTAACAGACTGGCACCAAACTGCAAACTCCTTAGATAATAATGCCCATGGATAGAGAGTAGGGATGGTGTGGTTTTATATGATTCAGATCCCATAGTAAAACTTCCCAGGATGATTTTGATTCTGCATTTCCAGGCACACAGGGTGACACCTAAGAGGTTCTGTAGGGCAGTAGCTTGGGCAAGGAGATTTCTACTGTGGCTGCACTGAAGTCACCCATTAATAACTAGCCAAAAGTGATAAACTCCGAAGACAGCCTGAAATGCAAACTCCACTGCTGTGAAGTTAGACCCATGGAAACAGGACCATGTGGTTCGTTCTGACCAAGGACTAGGAATAATAATATCAATTTCCATCCATTGAGTATCTAGGACTTCTCAAGCCTTGTGCTTGTAACATTTGATGGCATCCTCCTTGTTTTTCATTCCTTCGCATCTAGTTCTCTGATTTTATCAACTTGTTGCTGAGTGCTTTCTTCTCACTAACAGAGACAGTCGCCAGATAAAGCTTTGGTCTGGATTTGTGAGCATACTGATTCCTAGTCTACAAGTCCCTTCCTCTTTCTTTTTCATTAGAGAGAATTGTGGAGTTGGAATTTGAAAGTGTGGCTTTTTTCTCCTATAAAATATTTACTCCGATAGCTTGCACGAGGGAGCTATGTTCTACTTAGTTTAACAAGCCTATACTGGGCATCTTCTGCAAACCATGCCCTGTGTCAGATGCTGGGATGTGGGAATGAATAGGACACACTCTCTGCCTGCTGCGAACTGCAGTCTAGTAGGGAGGCAGAGAAGCAAACAGATAATTCGAATACAGTGTGATAACTAATAAGACAGAGTTGTGCTCTGCATACGTGGGAGGGCCCAGATCAGGGTGCAGAGCCCACTTCTGGTGGAGCTGGGAGTGCTGGGTTTTGTCCGTCAGTAGAAAACATGAGTGAGAGAGTAATACACTGAAGTTTAAGAGCATTTACCATTTAGACCAGTGGTTCCCAAACTTTGCTACACACCAGAATCACTTGGGAAGCCTCTAAAAATGCTGATACCAAAGTCACACCCCTTACTAATTAAATTACAATGTCTAGGGATGGGAGCCAGGCATTAGTAGTTCTTAAAGATTCCCATATGATCCCAATATGCACCAAAGTTTGGGAACCACTGTCCCAGGGGATAGGATTTCATCAGCAAAGGAGAGAGAAATGTCCTTGAAGTCAAGGGAAACGGCATGAGCACAGGCGTGGAGACAGGAGGGGAGTTGGTGAGACATCAACTTAGCTAGAGTAGAGGGTAGATTTTGAGGACGAGGTACAGATAGGGTTGGATTTGTGGGATGGAACGAGATGGTGGAGACCTTGAAAGCTGAGCTTAGGTATTTGAACTTATATTTACAGACAGCAAATGGACTATGGAGATTTTTAAAAGAACAGCATGATAAGAAATGGCTGTCTGAACACAATGATGCTCACGTTTAGACTTTTAAAATAAAAAAAATCTGCATTTTCTTTCACTTAGCCTTAGGCCAACCAATGCACCAGTCACCTTCATCCTCATGAAATACTGTTTAGTTATCATTGGTGTGCTGTGATAAATAGAGGCATATATTCATGTAAGAAGACTGACAGCCAGGAATATTTAAGGGTTGCCAAAGGGCTCCCTACCCAAAAAGAACTCTCCAGCCAGCCTATCCATTGCCCACCCACTGATGACTTCTTTGAGCGAAGGCCCTCCAGTCACTTGTTATGATACAGGTGGTCTCTAGAAAGGTTACATTCACACTAAACATCACTGGCTTATAGCACCAGTGCACTTCTCGGATTAGCACCCCCAAAACCCTGTAAGAATGAGCCGTGGGGGTGGTATATGTTCCTGCCAGGAAACTGAGAAGTGCAAGAAGGGAGGGTCTGACATTTAGGAAAGATAAGGAAGGTTTGCTAGAGATCAGGAAGTTGAGCTGCCAGGGCCCGAAGCAGATGTGCAGCCCCAGGGGGTGGCATGAATTAACCCAGGGACCTGAAGGGCAAAGGCCCCATCAAACAAGTGATCGTGGGACACATTAAGTAAGTTTTGCCTCCCTCCCCCCATTTTCCAAAACCCATTGCTCTGAAGTACAAGGTTGAGGAAACTGAAATAGCTATGCAGAGACCTGTTTTTGTACAGTTCCCTCAATTTCCCCAAAGGCAGTCAATTCACTTAAAGCAAGTATAAGCATTGTCTGTAACTTATGGCATATTGAAGAATAGGTGAGTGGACATCAGCCCCAAAGCCTGAAAGCTGCCCAGTGTGACAGATAATTCTAAATGAAGTAAGACAATGACAGATACTATAGCACTATCTATTCCTTATTAAGAGCTTTCTATATGCTGGGCACTGGCCTAGGTGTGTCATGTGTGTTGCCCTGTTTTATCCTTTCATCAACCCTGCAAGTTAGGTATGATGTCACCATTTGGAGATGAGGACATGGATGTTCTGAAAGGTGAGGTACCTTGCTTAGCAGTAGGATAAGTCTGTGGTGGACCCATCATCGAAACCCACAGCCGTGAAGTGAAGTAACCTGCCAAGAATTCTAAGTAATGAATGGGTGTTTTTTGGATCACCTTTCAGGAAATAGAGACCAAGGATCCTTTCAGTAGGTTGTTGGGCCAAGGGTTATAGACTCAGATAAGTTCCGGGGTCAGTGAGTGACACCGGCCAGGCTCGACGTGCACATGCATATGTTATATGAGTGATCCTGAGGAATGTAGAGAACATGACCCATCCCAGGGAGGCAGCTCCAGTCATCAGCCCAGAAGAATGGTAGCCCTGTGGAGCAAGTCTTTCCATTTTTCACCAGAAGCCAAAAATTGAGATTTTTATGTGACCTATGATATATTCTTAAATGTGGGCTTACTTCAAAAAAATGAATCTTCAGGGATTTCCTTTTATCTGGCAATATGTCAAATTTGAATTTCAAATTCCTTTCACAGAATGCCACACCTAAAAGTATAGGATAAAATATAAAAATATTTTTATTTCCTTAAATGTATGGCTGAGCTGCAGGCAAAGAATTCAGCAGATGCTAGGAACAACAAGAAAGCTTGAATCCATAGGGACAAGAGAATGCCATAGCCAGCATTTGACCATTGAGTATGAGACAGTTGCTGGTGACTTGGAAATAGGGTGACCAACTGTCCCACTTTGCCTGGGACTTCCTTGGTTTTAGCACTGAAAGTCCCACATCCTGGGAAACTCTTCAGAACTGGACAAACTGGGACAGTTGGTCACCTTACCTGGAGTCTGGTTTTAAGGAGCTAAACTGCTGACATAATAAAAGACAAGGGCCCAAGTAGGGTGAGATGTTAGATCAAAGACACACACCCTCCTCCCCAGCATAAAGCTGGCCAAAAGGCACTAGCTACAAACCCACCCTGCAGAGGAAGACTTTGGGGATAAGTACCTGATTAACTCTCGCTGGGGCAAGGCAGGGGTGGGGGGTGGAGGAATATGTCTCCTTCTAGGATTGTCAATCATTAGCTCACACTCATGTGGCTCAGGGACCTAATTCACTCTTTCTCTGTTTGAAATTTTAAAATGGTCCCAGTTGTACTTTTAATACTCTAGAAAAGAAAAAGAGGGAATAGATGAAAAAAGAATGGCAGAATGTTAATATTTTCTAAAAGGGGGCAATGGGTATATGAGTACACTGTTTGAGTACATTTGAAATTTACCATGACGAAAAGTTTAAAACAAAAAAGCAAACTCAGGTCAATACTTTCTGGAATCCGGCAGAACCCAGCTAAAATCCTCTCTTGAGGCGGGCACCTAAACTTTACATACAAATAAAGTTCAAAGAAAAATTAACTCACAACAGAAAATCACTAAAACATGAGGGGGAAAATGACTCATTACTGAGAAAAAACAAGAATCTATAGAATGAGTCCTACAAAAACTACAGAATCAGGAATTATCCAATAGAAAATACAGAAATATTTAATATATCTGAAAAAATAAAATTGGTAATGGAAGTTAACAAAGGAACAAATGAGTAGTCAAATTTGAAAAAAGGGCATAATAGAACTTTAAAAAATTAAAAATCGGTAGATAGTATTTATCACAACTGAGGAGAGAACTGCTGAACTGGAATACAGAGTTGAAAAAATTTCACAAAATGCATCACAGAGAAACAAGGAAGTAGATCATATGAAAGAGAAGTTAAGACTCATTAAAGAAATGATGCTAAAATCCACATACATCTAATTGCAGTTCCTGAAAGAACAGAATGAATAGGGTAGACATAATATTAAAAGAATTAATGACTTAAGAATTTTTGAGAATTGAAGTTACCAACCCTTAGATTCAGGAAGCCAAATTAGCTCTAAGCAAAATAAATAGAAAGAAATCTACACTTAGGCACATATTGGTGAAGATGGAGAACACCATAAATAAAGGAAAGATACTAAAACTAATCAGAGGGAAAATACAGATTACCTAGTAAGGAATGACAATTAGAATGGCAGTGAATTTCTCTGTTGTAATAATGAAAACCAGAAGACAGTAGAATTATATCTTCAGTGTGCTGAGACAAAATGATTATCAGCCTGTGAGTGAATACTCAGTGAAACTATGCTTCAAGAAGGAAAGTACAGACATTTTCCAAAGCTAAAAAAAATGAATTTTCTACCACTAGATCCTTACTAAAGTAGCTTCTAGAGCATTTACATCAGACAGGAGAAAAATTATCTCAGGAAGGTCTGAAATGCAAGAACTGGTAAGTAGAGAAAGTGGTAAACATTCTATGTATAAAAATAAAAGTAATTTATAATGTATATTACTAAATATGTCAACAAGAAATAAATCCTGAGCAATAGTAAAACTGGAAATGAGTTGGAAGAGCTAGTAAACAAGTAATGTTCTTACATTGTTGAGGAAAAGGATTAATATGTTAGTTTGGTAAGTTATATATGCATGTTAAAATTTCTAGGTTAACCACTAAAAGAATACAAATAAAATATAAAACGTCCAGACTAGTGGCAAAACTAGGGGGTAAATGAAATAGGGGAAGAAACTCAGTCCAAAAGAAGACATTAAAAATAAGAAAAATATAGAAAAGCTGGACGAGCAGAAAGCATAAAATAAAATGGTAGCAATAAATCTGAATGTATGAGGATTTATAATCAATATAAATAGACTAAAATCTCTAGTTAAAAAACAAATATTAGTAAGCAGCTATAGCTGTTTAGACTTAACAAACCTAAACATAAATAAACAGAGAAGTTGAAAGTAAAAACAAAGAAAAGAAAAATAAATATCACATAATATTAATGAAAAGAAACCTGGTGTAGCTTTATCAATAACAGACAAAATAAAATATCTTCTAAACAAGAGATTTTTGAACTGCTCTCATCACTGAGTCATGAAATCATTTTGGTGAGTTACTGTTAACAAGTGTTTACTTGCTGTTTGCTTTGTTTTTATTTCTTTTTTTTAATGAAAATATCGGCGTGTTGTACAAGTAGTAAGGAAAAATATTGTGACATTTTGGTTACATTTATATATAGATACACATACAAAGGTGTACTGATTTATAATGTAAAAATTGATCTATTACTGTGGATAGTAATCTAAAAAGTTTGGAAGGCATGATAGGAAAACCCTTGGCAAATATGTCAGGAAATATATACTACAGTGATCGTGGCAACATTGTTTTAATAACAAAAAATGGAAAATAACCCAAAGTTCATCTACAGTAGAAAGGATAAACAAGTATTAAATATTTCTATTATGGAATACTGTACAATGAAAATTAATGACTTGTAGCTGTATGTACCATCCTAGATTCATCTCAAAAACAATGTTGGTTGAAAAAGGCCAATTGTAGTAGAATACATACAGTATTTGTATAATGAGCAAAACTGGACAGTGTACTAAGACTAAAACAAATAGCAAGTTCATGAGTAACACAAAATTCAACGAGATGGTTACTTTATGAAGGGGTAGTGTTACGGCAAGTGTTACAGTGACCGGTCTCAGGGGAATAACCGAGCAGCACGCAAAGAGTTGGAGAGTCAATGTTTAATCTCTTAACACCAGCGGGCCCAGAGGAGACAAGTCTCCAAATTCCGAGCACCTCTTCTGGGTTTTTGTCAGGTTTTATACTCTTTTTGCGGGGTTTACTTTTAACAAATCACATATAAGTATAAATGATTAACCAATTAGCAAAAATATTTAGAAGTTATCCAATAAACAATAATTCTTACAAGTGGTATAATTATGATAGGCTTATAACAAATAGTATAATCATAACAGGCTTGTAGTTTTGCTCAACTGTTCTGCGGTTTTAGCTTGCAAGGCTGACAGGTGTCAGCGTCTCCTTTGTGATTTTAAGCAGAACTGGCATGGAAATTTCCCTAACAGTAGTAATGGTTGAAGGGTGTGATTGGAGAGGGGCACATGAGTGGCTTAAAAACATGGTTAGAGTTGTTAAGGTTGGTTATGGCGAGGATGATTTAAATATAACTCTTTGTTACTATGCACTCCTGTATTTGTACATTTCACAATTTTTTTAAAAAGGTAAAAGTAAAAAGACCATCCAAAACAAAACAAAACCTGTCTGTGGACTGCATGGGCCTTCAGTTTGCCCTTGTGATCTTGCTGTCCATCCTCCCCCGCCTTCCTCTTCGTCCCTAGCCTTGGAGCAGCTCGTTGGCACCTCCAGAAGACAGTCAGCCAGGAGGAGAGAGGGAAGGAAGGAACACATCGCTGACCACCACCGTAAAGTTACTGATCATCATTCTGGAGAGAGCAGGTGTCAGAGGGGGAGTTTAGAGCTAGAGGCTGTGGGCAACACTTGAAGTTTAATCTCTTTGTCCTACATGTTACCACAGATAATTCCAAATGGACACAGCATTATAAATAGCTTGAACTGTCCGTGGTTTAAGTGCTGTTAAAGCCAGAAGTTCTTATGGCTGAAGGGAATAAAAAATTAGTGGTGGAAAAGCAGCAGCAGTGACTTATTTAAAAAACAAAACAAAACAAAACAAAAGCCTAGCCACAGATGACTTGCAGCTTTTCAGAAACCCTATAGCTTGGAAGGCAGGACCCCTATTGTAAGACCTCAGACGTACATACTTAATGAAAACCACCTCAGTGACTGTGCTCCAAACTCTCAGTCCTCCGGGTTTCCGTTAACTCTGGCACGTTTGAGAAGTTAACTCTGGCACGTTTGAGAAAAATACGTTAGCTTGAGAGAGGTGTAAAATGCCAGAACGGTAGATCAGGTGAGAGCTGTGGCAAATTGCGGAGATTAAAACCGAGTTCTTAAATGAAATGTGTGAGTGAGAATAAAAGGAAGGAAAGGGATCTTGCAAACAGGGAGGCCATGAATCTTTAAACGAGAGATATGCCAGAGAAAAAGAGAATAGGGTATAGACAAAGAAAAACTCATGTATCAGTTTCCAGTAAGTCTGCTACAATGTGGAGCCGATCTGGGTACTTTTTCATGTGTCATTGACATGCAACCAGGGCTTACTACTTCTAAAGAGAAATCGTCATTTTTCGAAAATGGTAGTGCTTGAGAAAATAACTTATCAATGTCAGTCTTAATTTCTTTCATCAGCCTATTGATAGAATGTGAGAAGAGCCATCTAGCAGTCATCTTATCACTGGGACAGTGTCTGCTCCACTCATTTTGCACAGGATCAGATAAAAGGATGATGTTTGCTTTATCTTTGCTTTGCCACCCTTGTGCTGCTAAAAGCTTTTGCTGAAGGAGGAAGAACAAGCTGAGAGGTTACCAGGTTATGAAACATTGTTACAGCCAAGCCAGGAGCATTGAATCAATTTCCAGTATGTTTCTTATGTAGCTAAAACCTATACTCTGGAGATGTTATTGTTTGATTATAAAAGCTGGAGGAATTCGAAGAGAGACTCTCATGCCATTGTGATAAACAGTCTCTGCCTGTAACTCAATTGTGTCAACTCTGAAACAGAGGGGAAATATGCTTTAAGGTGACTTTCTGCCCATTTGAAACCTAGCCATGTGTTTCGCCTTCAGAGCCCATTTGGAAGGAATCCTATGTGTACAAGAACATATTTGGAGTGGGCATTGGCTACCTTGCTTCCAGATGAATGCATTGCATTCCCTAAGATGTCATTTCCCCTTGCCAGGGACCCAATCATCAAAATGTTTCCCTGATGTCAAAAGTATTCATGTATAATTCCACTTTAAAACATGTTTAAATGTCAATCCCTTTCCTGTGCAACCCACAATTTAAAAAAAAGTGCTTCTCATATTCTGCATTATAATTAAGTCAGGTTTTTTTCAAAGGAGATTTACAAGTGGTCAGGGGGGAATAGTGTACTCTGGTAATGAATGTTGGGGGCAGGGGGCTTTAGGGGAGGCCGAAGTACAGTTTTGGATTTATCCCTGGTGCAAAATGCTCATCTCTCTATGTCTAAGTCTCTCCAGCCATAAGAGGGAAGGCTCATTCTAGACTCTCTGTTGCTTTTTTCTGGCCCAAACTTGTGGGACTTTTTGAGGGAGTTGGGGCTACTATGCGAACTTCAAAATATCAGTCCATGTCAAGTTCCCAGTTCCCATGAATCTGTGGGAAGACAGTGTTTCAGTCATGGGGTCAGAGCACCTAAAAATTTGCAAAATTGATCCAGCTATTTCTGCTGGATAAATTCAGACCTTGTCCGTAGTAGTAGTGTTACCACCATATTTGCCTAGAGTTTTTCATTTTTGAGTGTACTTCTGTTGATCCCTTCGACAGTCTCACAGCCTGGGTGCTGCAGTATGTAGCCTTCCTCCAGATCCCCCTTTGCCAGGGTCCTGAGCAAGTTCCTGAGCCTGTTTGGGCCTCCACTCCCTCACATGGAGCTAATACTAATAATATTAATAATCGAAGCATACAGAGAGCGTTAAATGTGTTTTTACATATGAGTGCTTGATACCATTCCAGGTGCTCGCAGCAACTCAATTGTTGGTCTTCATTGTTGTGATAATTATTATTATTAAGAAAAATTGTCTAATGCAGAGGTAGCTATGGGTATCACCTTTCTGAATGATAAGGAAGGTAAGGCATGAAGTATCATGTCTTGCCCATAACTCACCACAAGGTGGTGACAGGATTCATATCAAAGACTAGAAAGCCTCAAGGATGGATGGACTTGGTGTTAGAAATTCCTGGCCGTTAGCCTGACATGCGGTGAGACCTGTGCCGTTATCAAGTACGGCCTCCCCCACATTCTGCAAACGGACCTGAGCTGCAACCTCCAGCCACATGCATATCTCACCCCGACCTGCTGCCTGTCCACTGCCTTCATCTTCTTCCTCCCAGACAGTCATCATGTCCTGGTGTTACACCCATTGGATACATTCCAGTCAGTAAGAAGGAGCTACTGGGGAAAACTCTACTTTGTCCACAGGTAGAGGTGAGCCAGTTTCATTTTCTGGTGCTCAAACCACAAGGCACAGCCATAAACCAAGTTCAATTCAGTTACTAAATATTTATTAGGCATTGACTTCATTCCAAGCATTGTGCTGAACCTCGGGATATAAAAATGGAGAATTCATGGGCTCTGGATTTGATGATCATTTGTTATGATTCTGAACCAGATCCCTTATTTACATCTTTTTCTTAAACTTTAGTTAAAGATTGAATCACTCTTAAATCTTGACTTAATAATGGATTCCAATTTCCCTGGCCTATTTTTTTAAAGTTTCCTTGGGCATTACCAAAAAGACTTGATGTCTATGGAGAATCCTGTCATTGTAAATAACCAAGAACTTACATGCCTTAATAGCTCTTAAATTATATGAACTTATTCTTGACATGCTGACAAAGACAAATAATTTCTTTAAAACAGATGGCATGCAGAGCTGTTGTTGAAATGTCAACTCTGCTGCTGTTTATGCCCTTCTTCTTCAAAGAGATATTTGCATGTTGAATTTACTTGAGCACTTGGTCTGTGGCACAGAGAAGTTGGGGAGCTGAGTTGGGTATTACTTCCTAATAAACCCCTTAGATATCACAGTAGGTATGGTAATGACAGATGATATAACCGTGACTTTATTTTTGATGACTACTCAACCCATGTGCATTATTGTTTTCTTTACTAAAATAGTACGGTGGCTTTGTTTAATTCTGTACAGTGTCATTCAGGGTTATAGTGACATTTACAAGTCTAGTTTGGGTTCTCCCAGAAGTGCACCCTGTGACGAGGATTCAAGGACAAGTAAATTATCAGCAAGTATAGGGAAGACCAATAGGGGAAGTCAGACAGGGAAGGGAAACCAGTCAATAAAAGGCGTATTATCACGCCACCACCAGGACCAGCTATGTAATGTGCACGGCCCAGTGCAAAATAAAATGAAAGGCCTTTCTTGAAAAGTTACCCAGTGTTTAAGACAGCAGCTACAGGGTAACTGCACAGGCCACAGGCACATGCCTCCAGCCTGGCTACTGCCGTGGGTGGCGGCAGCTTAGCCTGCAGGAAACTCTGGCGTGTAGAACCTGAGTCTCAGAGCTTTCCCACTGGAGGAGTGAGAGGGCTGGGTGTTCATCTCCGACTCTCATCACTGATTAGTCCAGGGCTGCTTCTGGAGCTGCTGCCTTCAGGCATAGATGTGGTTACTGGCAGTTGGACACTCTTCAGTATTAAGGCCCCAGGGAGGTGGATGGGCCACCAGCAGTGCCCAACATGCCACCCAAACACCAAGGAACCTCCTGGTATCCAAAGCCAGTGCTGAGTGTCCTTAAAAGTGAGCACCTCCTTAATGGCGCACCCTATTGAAAAATATCCCTCCTTGAAAAATAGCCCCCTTAAACCCTTTGCTTTTTATCTGCTTCTTAGCCAGCTCTTTAATAAACCAGGATGTCCATCATTTATACAAGTGGAAGTTCTACCACATGTGAAAAATACAGGAGGGGTAGTAAACCCACACTCCTGAGTTCTCAAAATGCAGGCACATTCGTTTTCCAAACGCTATGACTCTAGACACACTACTTCTCCACCCCACACTTCCCCCAGCCTCTTTTGCCTCATCTGGGAAATGGATTTAGAATTAGTCTTTTTACACAAGATTTGAAAAGTTTACGTCAGAAACATATTGGGGAAGCAGTTTTGAAATAACAATTTCATTCCTAAGTAATAACAATGTCTCTTAAAGTGTGTGTGGAGAGGGGCGGTTAGCAAGGAGGCTTTCTCGAGTTCATTTTAAACAGGCTGTCTTTCATTGTATGTTTGTTTGAAAGAGGCAGAAAAACTGCGTTTGAATTAGGAAACGTTTTCCCCTCATTTTGCCTCATTAACATCACTCTGTGCCACAAATACCATCTCCTTAATTACTATGATAGTGAACTTTATGCAGTAACTGACTGGGCCATGGGGTACCCAGATATTTGGTAAAACATTATTTTGAGTATTTTTGTGAGGGTGCTTTCTGATGAGATAACCTTTAAATTCGTAGACTGAGTAAAACAGATTATTCTCCTATATGTAGTGGGCCTTTATCCATCCAATCAGTTGAAGGCTCAAATAGAACCAAAAGGCTGACTGTCCCCCAAGTAAAAGAGAATTATTCATCCTGCCTGACCACCTTTGAACTGGGACATGGGTTTTTCCTGTCCTTATACTTAAACTGAAACATTGGCTCTTCCTGGGTCTTGAGCTTGCTGGTGTTTGGACTGGAACAACACAGGGGTTCTCCTGGGTCTCCAGCTTCCTGGCTTCCCCTGCAGATGTTGGGACTTGTCAGCTTCCATATCATGTGAGCCAATTTCTTATTTTACATACACACACACACACACACACACTTCCAAATATGAAGAACTGACAGTGCAGTACTCACAGGGCACCTAAAATAAAGAGCTGAGTTAGAGCATGGGATAGGACCGCGATAGGAAAGTAACCATGATGAGGAGGAGGAGGAGATGGGGAAGCCAAGAAGAATCGTGACGCTGGAGGCCATATCAGAAATATCTAGAGCTAAGCCTGAACATTTTATTGGTGAACAGAGTTGCTTGGAAATAGAAAGGAAAACTACAATGACTAGCATTGCTGAAAGTGGGATTAGGCAGAAGGCCAAAGGCAGCTAAGAGAGCTTCAGGGTAAAAGGCTGAAGATGTCTTTGACAAGTGCAAAAGTTGGTTCTGTTTCTCTGGAAAACCCTGACTTATGCAATCACATATAATTAGAATTAAACAGGACGATGAGAATATCACCTAGAGGAAGTTGAACTGCTGTCACCTTTCCAGGTTTGCTTCATCCAGGCCAAGGAAAACTAAGCCGGTAAACTTATCCTATAAACTGGGCAGGGGGTGGGTAGAGACGGTAGATGCCAGGATTCAAACACCAGACTACCCACATCATCACCATGTATGTAAACAGTGTAATAGGAGCCTTAGAGAAACCCCAGTTACTAATAGCTTTCCAGTTTAGCCCTCTGGGTTCAGGCGAAACAAAGCTAGACGTTTTTACTTTTCAAACTGAATCCGAATTCAGAACTCATTTTGATGTCTGTAAGAGGTGAACTTCTTCATGGAGGTATATGTTTTCATCAGATGTGCTCCCTCACTCCACGTGGACCACTGATGCCAGAGGTCTGTGTGGGAGAAGGGCCCAAGACCCCTGAAATCCACATACCTGCGCACGGCATATTTATTCACTGCCCAGTAGTGGATCCCTATTAGAGAAAATTTGTGTTTCAGAGCAAAGCCCCTCTAAGGGCAAAAATGATGACTGCAGACATGCATGAGGTGCCCCTGCTGAAATCAGTGGGAGTTGCTGTCCATATAGATAATTGCGCTGACTGGCCAGAATTGCAGACGACAATTAGCATACTGTGCAATTCGCACGTTGCTCTGCTCTGCAAGAAGACTGGGCTGCCAAGGAACCCGGATTAAATGGCCTTTTTCCCCCTCAAACTAGCATGCCAGGGATTCCACAGGGAGCGGGATGCTGTGCTGAGTCTGCACCAGGTCTTCCTGTGTAGTTGTAAGTTGGATAGAATGTTGTAGTGAAAGTGCCAGACAAAAGGGCCATCCACTGTGTGGGGTGAGAAATTCACCAGCCCCTACATGTGAAAGCAACATCTGGGAGACATATGCGGGTACCTGCCTCCGCTTTGTTAATTGCACAGGGATCCTTGAATCCAGACAGACTTTGCGTCAAGCATCTGAACCCTGCCAAGTTGAATGAAGGGTCCCAGGATTATGGAGACCTTGCAGTAGGAACAGAGGGGCTGTGGGCACATGCATTGCTTCACAATGAACCACACCCATTCCTGAGTTTGTGTTTAGAAGGATAATAAATTCTGCTTCCAAGGTGGAGTTCTGCAGGCATATGGAATAGAAGGGTCTCAGTTTGTTTGTGTTGCTATAAAGGAATACCTGAGGCGGATAATTTATAAGGAATAGAGGTTTATTTGGGTCACAGTTCTGCAGGCTACACAAGAAGCATGACGTCAGCACCTGCTTCTGGTGTGGAGCTCAGGCTGCTTCCACACCTGACAGGCAAAGGGGCGCAGGCAGCACGTGGCGAGAGCGGAAGGAAGAGAGGAGGAGGTGCCAGGCTCTTTTCAACAGTCGGTTCTCATGAGAACTATTACTCGTTACTGTGAGGATGAGGGCACGAAGCCATTTGTGAGGGATCCACACCATGATCCAAGCATCTCCCACCAGGCCCTTTTGCACCATTAGGGATCAAATTTCAACATGAGGCTTGGCGGGGCCAAAAAAAACATATCCTAAACCATAGCAAGAAGCTAAGATGAATTTTTCAGAAACAAATGGGCTGAGTTGTGTCATTCAGAGTGAAGTTTCTCCTTTGCCCTGCACAGTTAAGCAGATTTAGCTGTCACAAACCTTTGAAGCTCTAGCATGTTCCATTCTGCCGTAATTCCCAGGACCTCACAGAGGGACTTGCACAGCCTCTGCCTAATTCTCCTCATCTCCTCTTTTAGCTCCATCCTTAATTCTTTCCATGTCTGCTTGGGGCTCCCCCAGTGTCTTGTGACTTGCTTGTGCTTGTCAAACACATTTTCAGCCTTTTACCCTGAAGCTCTCTTAGCTGCCTTTGGCCTTCTGCCTAATCCCACCTTCAGCAATGCTAGTCACTGTAGTTCTCCTTTCTGCTTCCCAGCAACTCTGTTCACAAATAAATGTCCAAGCTTAGCTCTAGATATTTCTGATGTGGCCTCCAGCATCCCGATTCTTCTTGGCTTCCCCATCTCCTCCTCCTCCTCACCATGGTTACTCTCCTATCATGATCCTTTCCCATGGTCTAACTCAGCTTTTTATTTTAGATGCCCTGCTAGTACCTCACTCTTAATTCTTCATATTTGGAAAAATGGGAAGCCTCTTTGATGCCTTTTTCATCTCTTTCTTCGTGTCTCCATAAGATACACATTTTCTAAAGAATCAACAGCAAGTTCAATATTATTCAACATACCATGGATATCATTCTGTTGGAAGGCCAAGCTATGACAGTTGTCCTAGATGGTAGCAATACATATTCTTGATAGCACGTTTTTAATTTTTGCATATTGGGCTTGGGTCAAAATGGTTGTATCTCCCCCCTCAAATTTTCTTTCAAGTCTTGTTTACTTTTCCTGAACAGTAAACAAAGGCCAAAAATAAATAAGATGCAAACTTAAAATGCAAGGTCAGAGGTGCTAAACTAATTCCTGAGCCTTCAGAAATTTCATACAACTTCCCTAGCTTTTCAGAAGTCAAAATAATGCACCGTAAACAGAACTGGTCATGAAACCACTGTACATAAGTTTCAGTTATAGTTTTGCCCGTTATTAATTAAGCAAATCTTTGCTTCAGTTTCTGTATCTGGGAACTGGGTATACTGACTTCTGCCTTCCCCAACTCAAAGCATGATTGTTGGGAGAATCAAAGGAAGCGAAGCTTGTGACACCATATTTTAAATGTAAAATTGGCCCAAAGTGCTAGGAGCTCCTTTACACCAACCTCTGGGGCTCTAGCAGATACCAAAGTCACAATCATCAGCCAGCCAGTTCACTATTTCCATTCCTGTTGGAACTCCAGTTGAAACACTGCCCTGTGGAACAAAGCATATAGTTGAAGATTTTTTCTATGTCATTTCTCTTATATATCTTTTAAGGAAAAAGATGCTACCTTTGTGACACTCTTGCTTTAAAGGCCCAACAGCTGTAACCTGGTCTCACTAGGTCTGTTACAGAGAATGAACACAAGTGCTGAGAGCCACAGGGCCTAGGGCTATAGCTTGATAGTGTGTTAATAGTGGGTGTGGAAAAAAAATATTTGAAAAGGACAGTCTTCTTGAACATGAGGTTATTTTAGAAAGTGATATTGAAGAGAAGACAGTCTACATCACACCAAATAAGTTTTAAGATATATCAGACTATGTATTTAGTTTAAATAATAAGTATAAAACCCATTTAAAAAGGAAGTACTAAAAAAAGCTTCCTGACTTGGTTATAAATGATTCACTAGAGTCTACAATGGGGTGGTAATTGAACTAGGAAAAAATTATAAATACTAGAGGAGGGAATTTAGAAGATGGAGTATATTCCCAGTAACATCATAGAATTTGGTCTGAAGAGGGAAAGCAGGGTAAGGTCGTCTGGTTGCAGAGCAGCGGAAAGCACTCTGGGTTTGGTGTTAGAAGACCAGGCTCTGAATTCTGGCTTCTGTGTATGTGGTCGTGTCCCTGAGAGATGTATGTTCTCTATGCATTTGTTTTCTTATCTGTGAAATGGAGATGATCGCTGAGACGTAGTGTTGCTATAAACTCAATTAAAATAACCACTAAGAGAGAATGTAGCAGACATTATGATTGGCTTTCCAAATTCATTTCCACTCCAGGGGTGAAACTTCATTAAGACAATCTTCCCTGCCAGTGTGGTTCAGAAATTCAGGCCTGGGTCAGTCAGTGAATGGCATTCTCCAGGTGACATGGATTGCTGTGGGAATGAGTTTATGGCCTCATTTGGCTAATTTTCAGGGGATAGCATGATTGGGGATGTAGAGTTACATAGAGTCTGCTCCTCTCTCCCTTAGACGTGGGAGTGTGCAACTGATTGGTGTGGAGCTAGTACAGCTGCCTCCTACCAATCTGAAGATAAAGATGACACACAGGAGGGTGGAGTAGAGAGAACTGTGGGGAAATAGAGGCAGAGGCCCTCGATTAAGGCAGCCCCGAAGCTTCCTCTCATTCTGCACTGAGAGCTAATATAGTTCTTTACTGTTTCACATGTGCTTTCCACCAAGAGCATCCTAACTGATTCAGGGTGGTTGGCAAACTGAATACAGAAGACGGTACTGTAACCCTGGAACAATCAATCCTGCAAGCTATGAGGTTTGTACAGACCTCAGTTCAAATCCTGGCTTTCCTACTTACAGCTCTAGGTCTATGGACTAGTTATTAACCTCCTTAAACCTCAGTTTCCTCATAAGTTAAATATGCTCATTACACATTGCATAATGACATAATGCAAGTGAAGCACGTGTCCAGTAGTAAATAATCAGCAAGTGATATTATGCGGCAGAAATGTAGGGTATAGTGAAAGTCAAATGCATTTGCATAGAGTATATATAAGCTGCCTGAAAGGTCATGAATTAGTAGCTCTGCTCCGTAAGGGCTCTCTCTGCAGAGGAGAGTCTGGGGCACACAACAGGGGAATGCAGGGCTTGTGCCCCACCCCACGTCCAGGCTAAAGAAGTACCGGGCTGCTGAGTCCCTGGAACTCTCTGATACTGGGGATCCCCAAACCTGCATGAAACTGGTTGATGAATACAAAGAGCCTGAACTTTGGAGTCAGGCTGGCCCTCTGTCAAGTATCCATTTCACTTCTCAGAGCTTTTCTTTCTTCCCTTGCAAAATGAGGATAATATTAACAACTATTTCCCAGGATTATTGAAAAGTTCTTGAAGGAGTCCACAAAGCCCTTTGTGAGCTGCTTAAATCTGGGATGAAGGAATAGCCTCAGTCTTGCTCCCTGGTGACTTCTGAAGCTCCTTCCTTGCCAACACTGCTTTCAGATAGATGCCTCTGCTGATGATTCCAGGGTATACCTGGGAAAGCCTAGTTCCTCTGTTCAGCCATGTTCAACCAGAGTTTCACTTTTGGATTTCAGTAAATCTTTATTGGCCGGCTGGGTACATAATGTTTTAAAGCAGGTATATCAAGGTATAATTTACATTCAACAAAATTCACCTTTTTTAAAATGTATAGTTCAATGAGTTTCGGTAAATGTATACAGTTGTATAACCACTACCACAATCAAGATACAGAACATTTTTATTACCCCAAAGTGGTCCTTCATGCCCCCTTCCAACACCACTAGTCCCAGAAAACCACTGATCTGTGTTCTATCACTATAGTTTTGTCTTTGCTAGAATTGCATGTAAATGATATCAGTCATTTTTTGAAGACAAAGTTTTTAATTTTGATCAAATCTAATTTATCATTTTTTTCTTTTATGGCTCATGTTTTTGTACTCTTTTAAAGAAATTCTTGCCTACTCCAAGGTCACAGAAATACTCTTTTATGTTTTCTTCTAGAAATTTTGTTGTATTAGCAGTTATGTTTGGGTTTATGCACTAATTTTTGTAGACGGTGTGAGGAAAAGGGTAAGGTTAATTTTTCTCCATATGAATATTTAGTGTTTCCAGTGCCTTTTGTTGAAACACTATCTGTCCCCCATTAAATTACTGTGTCATCTTTGTCAGAAATCAATTGAAAATACATGAGTGAGTCTCTTTCTAGAATGTCTGTTCTGTTCCACTGACCTATATGCAAATCCTTACTCAATATCACACTCTATTAGTGTAAAATGGATATAGAATTCAGGTAGTGTCAGTTCTCTGACGTTGTTTCACTTTTTATAAGATCTTTGCATTTCCAAATGATTTTAGAATCAATGTGTCAGTGTCTATTAAAACAAGCATGATAGTGTTTTGATTACAGTGATATTGAATCTCTAGATCAATTTGAAGAGAATTGATATCTGAACAATATTGAGTCTTCTGATGTATGAATATGGCAAATCTCTCCATTTATGTCAGTATTCTTTATCTCCACAATATTTTGTACTTCTTAGTGAACAGGCTTTCCACATATTTTATGAAGTGTACCAATATTTCGTTTTTTGCTGCTGTTTGAAATGATATTTTTTATTTTAATACCAATTATTTATTTCTAATATACAGTAATATAATTAGTTTTTATGTATTAACCTTGTATCATGTGACCTTGCTAAACTCACTTGTAATTTTCATAATGTTTTGGTAGATTCCTTAGGATTTTCTATAGATATAATTATGCTATCTTAGATAAAGAATTGTAATTCTTTCTTTCTAATACCTGTCTTTTATTTCTTTTCCTTGCCTTACTGCACTGGCTACAACCTCCAATATAATGTTAAATAGAAGTGGTAAGAGCAGACATTCTTTACATGTTCCCAATCTTAGAGGGAAAACATTCAGTCTATTCCTATTAAGTATGATGTTATCTGTAGGTTTATTGTAGATACACTTTTACAGGTCAAGAAAGTTTCCTTCTATTCCTGGTTTGCTGAGAGTTTCTTTCTTTTTTTTTTTTTTTTTTTTGTCTTTTGTCATGAATGGATGTTGAATTTTGTCAAATGCTTTTTCTGTATTTCTAGAGGTGATCGTATGGCTTTTCTTTTCATCTTGATTAATTTTTGAATGCTAAACAAATTTTACATCCCTTAGATAAAGACCACTTGGTAAAGATATTTTACCCTTTTATATAATGCTATAATTTATTTGCTAATATTTTATTAGGCATTTTGCATCCATTTTATGAGGGGTATTGATTATTTTCTCTATTTGAGGTATCTTTGTCTGAGTTTGATATCACGGTAACATGGGCATTATAAGATGATGTGTAAAGGGTTCTCTCTTCTGTTTTCTGAAAGAGTTTATGAAGAAATGGTAATTTTTTTCTTTCTTATAAGTTTCATAAAATTCAATAGTGAAAACATCTGGGCCTATAATATTTTGTGAAAATATTTTTAACTACAAATTCAATTCCTTAATTGATATAGGACTATTCAATTTATCTTTTTTCTTGAGTGAGTTTTGGTAGTTGGATCTCTCAAGAATATTTCCATCTTATCTCAGTTGTAAAACGTATTGGCTTAAGTTTGTTCGTACATACATATTATCTGTTATTGACTGGAGGATCTGCAGTGATGCCTTCTTATTCATTCCTAATATTGGGAATTTTTGGTCTCTCTCTCTCTCTCTCTCTCTCTCTCTCTCTCTGCGCACACACGTTGAGTTTTTAGTCAGTCTCCTTAGAGGTCTGTCAGTTGGATTCATACTATCAAATAACCAGCTCTTTGTTTCATTGATTTTTAAGTTTTGATTTTCTTTTTTTTAATTTTATTGATTTCTGCTCTCATTTTTATTATTTCTTATGCTTGGCTTGTGTTTAATATGTTCTTATTTTTCTAGTTTTCTTAAAATGGAATCTGAGAACATGTATTTTAGACCTATCTTACTTGTGCTATAAATTTTCCTTAAAGTACTGCTTTAGCCTCAGCCCCTAGTATTTCATTTTCATTCACTTCAAAATATTCTATAATTTTCCTTTTAATCCATGAGATACTTAGTAGTATACAGTTTAATTTCCAAATATTTGGAGATTTTTCCAGACATCTTTCTTTCTGTTGATTTCTGGTTTAATTCTGTGATTGTCAGAGAACATATTTTGCATGATTGCAATTATTTTAAATTTGTTAAGGCTTGTTTTATGATGAAGGATATGGTCTATCTTAATCAGTATGTACTTAAAAAGAATATGCAATCTTCCCTTGATGAGTAGAGTGTACTATAAAATTCACATAGGTCAAGGGTGTTTAATTAAATTGTTTGGAGCTTCTGTACCTTGTGATTGTCTCTTTCCTTGTTCTATTAATTACCGAAAGAAGAATATTATAATAATTTTAATTGTGGATTTATCATTTTATCCTTTTGATTCTGTCAGTTTTTACTTCAAATATTTTGGAATTCTATTAATATGGATATATATATTTAGGATTATTATGTCTTTTTGATAAATTGATCCTGTTATCACTATCTTCAGCCCTGGTATATTTCTTTTCCGAAGACTATATTTTTCTGATATTAGCATAATGATGTCAGCTTTCTTTCAATTAGTGTTTGCATGCTTATACTCTTTACACCCTTATACTTTTTATATGTCTGTGTGTTTATACTTAAATGAATTTCTTATCGACAGCAATATAAATGGGTCTTACTTTTTTAAATCCAATCTGATGATCTCAACCTATTAATTGGAGTGTTTAGACTGTTTATTATATATTTAATGTAAATATCTAGATGGTTGGGTTTAAATCTACCATATTATTATTTATTTTGTATTTGTCCTATCTGTTCTTTATATTTTTGCCTCTTTTTCAGCTTTTTTTAATTGATTCCACTTCATCTCCATTTGTAATTTATTAGCTATACCTCTTTATTTTCTTGTCTTAGTGAGTGGTCTAACATTTAAATGTAGTTTTATTATAATTTTACTTTATCATAGTCTTTCTTAAATAATATATTACAGATTACTTTGACATAACCCCTTCCATCCTTTGTGCTATTGTTATATATTTGACATATGTCAGAAACCTCACAATGAACATAATTTATATACACCATATATT
The DNA here is from genome assembly GCA_963575035.1 of Avahi laniger. Classification (NCBI taxonomy): domain Eukaryota; kingdom Metazoa; phylum Chordata; class Mammalia; order Primates; family Indriidae; genus Avahi; species Avahi laniger. Next base: position 69,564 of record CAUYSK010056428.1, read on the forward strand.
ATCCTTTCCAGTGCTCTTTATTCTTTTGTATACATCCAGGTTTTTACTTGGTATCTATTTTTCATTTGCCTTGGAAAGCTCCCTTAATATTTCTTAACTAAAAATTCTGTGGCAATGAATTATCTCAGCTTTTGTTTATTTGGTAAGTATCTATTTTGCCTTAATTTTTAAGGTTAATCAAAAAGTTGATTAATTGAAAATAATTTTGAAATATTGGCATTTTGTTTTTACTTTCAGCATTCTTAACAAGTTATTCCACTGTCTTCTGGCTTATGTAGTTTCTGACAAGAAGTCTGCTGTCAGTTTTATCTTTGTTCCTCTGAAAAGTATCCTTTCATCAGTTGCTTTTAAGATTTCATCTTTAATCACTGATGTTCAGCAATTTGAATATGATGTGTCTTGGTGTGGTTTTCTCTATGTTGGTTTGGTTGGTTCATTGAGTCTCTTAGATCTTGAGTTTGTAGTTTTTATCAAATTTGGTATATTTTTGGTTATAATTTCTTTATATAATTTTTTCTTCCCTTTTCTTTCTTTTCTTTCCTTCAGGTCTCCAATTGTATGTATTTAGACTACTTAAAATTGACTCCCAGGTCACTGATGCTCTATTTTTTTAAGTCTTTTTTTTCTTTGTCTTTATTTTGGGTAGTTTATATTGTTGTTTTCAAATTCTCTGACATTTTTTCTTGCTATATGTCTAATATCTCTGCTAATCTATTAATACTATACAGTGTATTTTTATTTAAATATAGTTTTTTCCTGTCCGTAATTTACATGTGAACATTTGTATTATTTTGACATCTCCTAATTATGCTCAAGATTTGCTTTATATCTTTGTACATATTTATAATATCTATAATAACCACATTTAAGTCTTTGTTCATTTCATTATTTCAATTTTTGTCTTTTTATTGATTAATTTTTCTCTTAGATATGAATCCTATTTTCTTGCTTTTTTGCGTGTCTGATGATTTTTTATTGGATCCCAGTGACTGTGAATTTTACATTGTAGATGTTGGATTTAATAGTATTCCTATTAAAACTGTTAAACTTTGTTCTGGGGTGCATTCAAGGCATTTGCAGATTAATTTTATTTTTCAAATCTTGCTCTTAAGTTTTGTTATGATGAGTCAAAGGAAGCCTTTATTCTGAGCATAACTTAGCTTTGCTACTAAGGCTTGACCCTCCTTAGAATTCTACTGTGTAGTCCTTTTATTGCAAGATCTATCCTCTGTGGATGGTAGAAGGCTTGTTTTCTGATGAAAGATATGGTCTGTCTTAATCAGTATGTACTTAAAAAGAATATGCATTCTTCCCTTGATGAGTAGTGTGTACTATAAAATTCACATAGGTCAAAGGTTTTTAATTAAATTGTTTGGAGCTTCTGTACTGTACTATATTTCCAGTCTTGTGTGAGTTCCAGAAATTATTCAACCTACAACTTTATAGTAATACTTTCTCCGATTTCATGAATTTCACCTTATGTATTTGCAGGTTAGTACTCCGCCACAGACTGTAGGGAAACCTTTACTATTAGCTTTTCTCTCCAATACACTGCCCTACAAAGTCTAGCTGTCTTGATCCCTGCACTTACCCCCTTAACACCTGTGTTTTTCTCTTCAGTTCAGCATTACCTCCAGGTTATGTTTGTATTCCCTCTCTCCATGTTTCAATCTAGAAACCATCTCCAGGCAGCTAGCTGGAAAAATTGCAGGGCCCACCTCATTGGTTTCCCTTTATTCAGAGATTAAGTTCTGTGCCGCCTATCATCCAATATCTGAAAACTGTGTAACTCTGTGTGTGTGTGTGTGTGTGTGTGTGTGTGTGTGTGTGTTCGTGTTCGTGTTCCTGTAACAGTATAATTTTTCATGGATGGAAGCAAAAGTCTATATATATTTTTACCAGCATCCATACCCTCTGGTCTGTTGGATTTCATTACTTCTTTTATTACCTTCCTGCGGAGACAACTGTGGGATACTGGTGAGTGGAGGGTGGCAGCTGAAATGGAAAGATAGACCCATCTCAGCTTCAGTCTTCTCTTCAACCACAGTCACATAAAGGAAGAATAAATGATCCTTGAATGTTCATTTTAAATAGATTATCTTTTAATAATTAAAATCTTCACCAAATAAGTAAGGCATGTTAAAATTAATATTTTTAAAAAAGCTTAAAAGTATGAAGACTTGACCTTTCTTCCTTTCTACATATAATTCAAAAAAATTAATACTGATTAAATATAAAGACAAATGAAGAAAAACATCTTCGAACTTTAAATGCTTATCTTTCTGAAGCCTTTCATTAAATATCTGTAGTTACAGTAATATAAGGAAACCCAAATAATTTATAATCTTAGAGTATATAACTTTACATTTTTAATTTTAAAAAGTTAGGACAATAGTACATTGCGTGCTTTAGCTTCAGTGTTCCTATAAATATTTTCAATAACATTTTTATCAGTTGCTAAATTGATAGGTCTGAATTTCCCTATGCTTCCCTGTTTTTATAGGCTTCTTGCAAATAAAGCCATTTTAAATTCCCTTTTCCAGCATCTTATCTCCAATTTATTTTCTTTCCTCCTTCCCTTCCTGTCTTATCAAAGCAAGTATTACCAAGCAGGTGAAACGGAGAGTAGAGGCTGTTTGTCCATATAATTCAGCAAACCTGATAGAGAGTAAAAGAGATTTTGAGAGACAGAATTGCCCATAATAGCCATCTGTGTCTATCAGATTCACCAGATAATTGTTTAGCTTTTCACTTTATTTTGGCATGACAGCTAGAGATGGAGTGAATCCATGAAAAAGGGTAGATTATTGAACAGAAACAATGATAACCTTTTAGGATAGATATGTTCTACCTACTCTAAGGGGAAATCATGACTTAGTAATTTGGGAATGTGATCTGAGAGTGTAATAGGCCTGTGAACAAAGGAGAATCAGTAAACATTTGTTTTAGACCTTTAAAATGCCTTGCGTAAGTACCAGCCCAAAAGTAGATTAAAAGAAGATAACAAACAAATAGCCCAGATTATAATTGGATTGGGAGGAAAAGGTTGAGGATAGAGTGATTTTGTTATGGATAAAGAATGGGCAAGGATAATCTGGGGGAAGCGAATAAGATAAGTTGGCATTTCTTCAATTAGAAAAATGGTGATCAAGGATCAGAGCTGGAACCATTGTGGTTATAAATTTTTATGGAACTCTAGAAGATTTTCTCATGAAGGTAAGTTGTGGGCCTTTTTTTTTTGTTCAGTTAGAAAAATGTCTAACTAAGGAGGACAAGACTTGACATATGGATAGAAAAGTGCTCATGCAATAATCATTGCATTGTGGGGTCTTGGGAAGGCTTCATGTTGTGCTCATGAACAAGGACTTTGAGCTGGTGGTAGTGATGACTCTCAAAACAAAACCTAGGAGTCCGGGATCCAAGTCTGTTCCTAAGTCCAATGACCAGGTCAAACAAATGCTGGCCATTAAACTACAGTGGTCACGTTAGCCTACTCTTGTATATCACAGTAAATATTGTGTACAAGTTTAGGCATTGATTTCCAAGACAGGCATAGTAGTATAGCAAGACATGAAAGAGTTATGTGATGACCTCAAGATTTTTCAGTCCAGAGTGATAAAAGTATAGAGATTATTATTATAATTTTTAAAATCAGAGGAATTTGGAAAATTGCACAAGAAATCCCAGAATACTAGACCAAGAACCATCCCCAGAACTTTAGAAGAGGCTGTTTTAGTATCAGTGACAAAAAGGAGCATGTCTTAAGGAATTTTTTCTCAGAGTATGAATTGAAGCAAGATCTCTATGAAGGCATACTGTACATGGGCATGTAGAATACATTTCAAACCTTTTCCAGTTTATATTCTTGAGCCACATCCTCCCTCGGTAATTTAATTATGTTAATTATGTGATGCTACTATCAGACAAAGAATATTAGATTCAATGGATATGGACCCTGAGATGCCACTTCTTTTATATTGTTTTAAATAACTTGTTCTTCATCTTTACAAAGGAATTTCATGGTCCCCCCTTTTTCCCTTTAATTTGTTATCATATTAATTTTTTACTTTTTTTTTCATACTCCCTATACAACAGTGTACCAGACTCCCAATGTCCTGTCTTCCATTCTATCAAAGACAGCATAAGAGACTGGAAAGCAAATTTAAATTCTCCAGCACATTTTCCAAATCTCAGGAAGCTTAAATCCAGTTTGAACTTAGAGGCTGAGCATTCTCCTGCATTCCAAAGCCATCAAATTGAATTTACCCTTACAGAAGTTCATCTTAATGCCACAGCCAAAAGTTACCCAATGGCTGTGAATAAATAACCCAGTATAATCATTTTTGACTGCCTTGACAAATCCATGGGGTAAACTTAGAATGAATAAGCTACATTTAATTGATGTGGCTTTGGGTACGGGCTTGGTTTTTTTAGCTTGTTTCAGCCATGCAGATGAAGAGAAGGATGTGCAAATAAAGAGATCTGTTTTCCCATCTGTAGTTTAAGTTTCTGTTGCCAATACCACATGTAGCTTAAAGATGTTTCGGAACCTGGAGAGAACTCCTACAAAGACTTATTTACATGATCAGTTGCATTATAGAAAGTGTACCAGTTAATAAGATGGTCTGAATATTAAATACCTACCTACAAGTTGCTCTTTCTAACTGGTGAATTGTGTTGGGTCCTCACTGCATGATTGGCTGAAACTTTTGTACATAGGATGAAAGTTCTTAAAAGTAAAAAAAACTCTGAGTTTCAAAGTTTTCTATTTTCCTAGGATTTATGAGGGTTGAAGAGGAGAAAGAAAGTGATTACTAACATAATTTATGTTATGTTATGAAAGTGGGTAGATCATTGCACAGAAGCCAGTCTACTAAGCCTTTCGGATAAGTGTGCTGTAAGTTCCCTAACTGAAAATCAGGGTGTACTAATCTGGGACTGTTCTCTGAGAGTGTCATAAGTCTGTAAACAAGGGAGCATCAGTAAACATCATTTTTTGTGTGGGCTTTTTAAAAACCCTCTTAGGTGCCAGATCCAAAATGGACTTCCCAAAAAAATGGACGCCCTCATTTCTATACATGAGGCAGCTTGCAGCCAACTCTAAGTACTTTGGTCCATATTCCTTAGATGCTCATTGACACTTTTGATTAACTAACCTGTGGGCAGATGGCTGCCAAAAGGTAATTCCTTAGGAAATAACCAGGTAGTTGTTTAGTCAGATGTACCCAGATGCTGCAACATAGCACTAACCGCACAGATGACAATTTGGTTTACCTTGGATTCCGTGACAGTGGGTGTACTATGTACCTACGGGAGCCTTCACCGCTCCCTGACAACCAGTTAGGGAAACTAATTGAACATCTACCTTGTAATGAGCACTCTGCCAGGCTTATTAAAAATGAGCTATGACTATATAATTCAGAATAATTTTAAAAACGCCTTGTTGTCTCACAACAAGCAGTCAGCCAAGCAGTCTGGAAACTCAGTCTTTCTGACTCTGAAGCCTATACTCTTCTCACTTCATTTATCTGAATATTCAGAGTAACTTAGAACTAAAATCATGTTTTCTGAAACCTATCCTAGAATAATCTCTTTGCACAGATACATTAATAATACAAAGAGTTTGGGTTTACAAACTCAAACCATTAAAGATTTGTGAAATTGGATCTGTGAGAAAAAGTTGAAACGCTAGAATTGGTATAAAAGAAAAAATTAGTGGTATTTCCCAAACACCCCAAATCATTGTTAATTCATATTCCACTCACTTGGAAATTTATAATAACTGATACAGTGCTGGAAATAAGCTTTACCCTTTGCAGCTATTTATGAAGGTAGTGTTGCCGTGTGAAGGAATGTAGTATAAAACAAGTCTGGAAGAGGCATAGTTAACCCAGTTAACAGAACAATTTGTTTTAGAAGGGAGCAACTCACCGTTCTATGTAAATACATATCGGAAGTTGCTGAGTAATCTCATCTACTCACTATAAATGGTCCCCCAGAACTTGACTCTGTAAGAACTTAGTTCTCACACTACTGTGGTTGCTAGTATTAAATAGTATGGTGGCATTCATATGACTTCTAGAATCCCTGAGGATGAGGGCCAGAGTCACTATGCCGCACTGACTTTTGCTAGACCTGGGTGGGACCTTCAGGCCCAACAGTGCTGCGAGGTGGGCATGGGACTGAGGAGGATGCTAACACGGCATTCCACTGTCTGTCCTCTGTCCTGATCATCCATCCTTGTTCCAAGGACTTGAAAGTACTAAGAAATCAGTTTTTAAAAATATTCAGTTATTCTGAATGATCTTACCCTTCTGGCCATCTGAATTAATGAAGTCTGGCTGTATGCGGAAAATAGCTACAGCAGCTACAGAGAAGAAGGCAGTCAACTCTTTGCTTTGGTTCCTGGAGTCAGAACAAAAAGAAACAGATTGAGATTTTACAAGAGGAGAATCACATTCATTGAATATGAGGAAGAATGTTGTAAGGATTGGTTGTTTTTTTCATCTGTCCGTTCATTCGCTACACATCATGGAAGGCTGACTATGTGTTAAACTCAGCACAGCGCCTACATGGTGATGGAGAATGAGTCAGACACTCCGCCAGCCTTACCGTAGTGTGGGATAAGGGCAATGGCAGAGTCAGGAGCAGGCTCATATGTGAGTACTGGGGAGGTGAATAAAATCCAGTTTTGCCCCAAAGATGCTCAATCTAATTAGATTGAGAACGGCTGCTGTTTTCTGAGTAATAATAGTATCCCCATTTCAAGCATTGTGCTGGGTTTATCATGTGCTTTGTTTCTCGTCCTCAAAGCACCCCTAAATGAAGACGGTGCGGTCTAATTTGCAGATAAAGACACTAAGGCCAGCTGCTGAGGCAGCCAGGTGCGGGGAGCAGCGGGGTAACACTCGTTGGCAGGATGAGTGGGGCTTTTCTATTGCACACCCTAAGTTAACAGTTTGAAAATCCCCAGTGGAAACATTTCTCCAAAATTTCTTTGCTGCCACCATGCCACACAGTACCTCACCCATCTTGGCATCTCCTTTCTCTCTCAGGTACTGTAACTTCCTTCTTTACTGAAGCCTGATGCCCGATAATATTCCTAACCCCAGCAGTCTTAACATTCTTTCCCAATAAGGAAAACCTTATAGAAAGTCCTATATTTGCTTCGAAGAGACTAAAAGAATATCCTTTTCCTTGCATACCAAACATATGCAAGGTAATGTATTCGAGGTGTCAGCAGACCTCAGTCCTTTCTGTAAGTAGGGGATTCCCTACCATTCTGCTGCTGATGTGCTATGAATGGTCCCAGGTGTGCTGAGATGGAGATGGTCGGCCCCCAGGTGACCAGTGGTCCTGGAGCTGGTGTTTTCCTCTGTGAGCCATATGTTTATTATATTTTCAGTGTGTATCATGACTTTAAAGGGAATGGGGAGCAATGTCTTAAGTCAACCCATGAAATGTCTGGGGCTTAATGATAGCAATACTGTAAGCAGTTACCCTGAGAGACAGAGAAGGCACATGGGACAATGGGGATGGGGAAAGGGCTGACCAGGGTCAGAGATGTAATTGGTGACCTTGGAAGGATGACACCTGCTGGTGCCCCCAGTGACCCAACCCTTGAACTCGTTAGCAAGGCCCTGGTTGGCAGCTGTGCTCACAGCCACAAATGTGAACTCACGCTTAGTGAAGCAAGACTCGGTCAGCTCATTGAAGATGCAAGGCAGGCTTGCCTCTTTGAACTTGTTCCTACTACAGCCATTTCATAATTTTGTGAGTTCTTAAAATCCTCTGAGAAAATACTAGCTTCAGAAGTACAATAACACTTGTAATTCAGGTTACAATATTTTTATGAACTGCAAAAAACTAATAATGCCTTAAAGAAACTACATAAAGATGGTGTCAGCATTTTCAGTATAAACTCCAGTTCCAAAGATTTGTGCATTCTGAAGAAATATGCTTGAGGGTGAAACTTGGCACATGTCTGAGCCCCTGACCATCCATACCTCATTTCGTAGGTACTTACAAGTGAGTCCTTCACATTCACTACATTTGGCATCTGGAATTTTTAGAAATTAAAAAAATGGCCTTAATAGCAGATGGTTTCTGATCTTAATGTCAGGGTATACAATTCTCAAAGAATCAGAGAATTCAGGAATTCCAAATGTCCTGTTTTTTAGATTCTGGTGTAGTAATATTGCATGCTGAAGGGAGAGGGAAAAAATTAAGGGAATAGATGCTAGAAAATGTTGGTATCCTCAGAAGAACACCAGACTTAGATCCCCTTTACAATTTTTCCCAGCCCAAATCCCTGTTCTTCCATATTCCTGCAACTGACCCATGGCCTTGTGTTATATAGGCTGGACAAACATATGTGGGCTTTGTATATGGGATCTCTTTCCAAATAATCACTGAAAAGCCAGCCAAGAATCTCACTTTGCTTTTTGAATCTTCATTTAAAGGGACTGGATTAAGTGCTCTACTAGCCAGAAAATACCTAGAATATAGAGACAAAGCCTGAAAACCATTGCCCTTGCAGATAGTGCCTATCACCAAGCTGGGGAGGCAAAAGTAAACTCTAGAAAAACCCTGGCATAGAAGTCTAAGGATCAAATCCAAGAGAGCAAAGGGAAGATTTACTAGGCAATTGTGATTCTCAGGAACTGCACAGATAAAAACGCACAGACACCGTGCTTAGGGACAGACAACTGGACGGATGCAGGGCATGTTGACAGTAGACTCCAGCCTCAGAATGGGGAGCCCAGGAACCAAGCCAGAATTCTGAGGCCAGCACTCATTACAGAGGAGAAGCTGGGCAACTTGCCGAGGAGCAGGGGGCTGTGCCGCCAGTCTTCTGCTCACATGGCTGCCTCTATGGCCATAAACTGAGCAGACCCCACTTTGAGGTCTACCTGTGCAAAGAGTGGGAATCAGTATAGCTCCATGGCTAAAAGCATGGTCTTCGTAGTCAAGCAAGTCTAGATTCAACTCTGGGCTCTTTATAGAATATGGCCTTGGACGAGTGGCCTGTGATTCCTCGCTTCTAAATGGCAATGATAGCTCTCAACTTACAGGTTTGTGGAAATGAAGAGATGATGCAAAGAAAGCAGTGAACTCCTGGTAGCTGGAATAAGCAGCCTGACTTTTGATGACCATCTTCTTGAAAGGCAAAGTGCCCCTAGTGTCCTGCTACGTGCGCTCCTTGGTTCAGGGGTAGGTGATCCTGACGCCAGGAGTAAATTATTAGGCAGGCAGCCTGGGGCACATGGGGTCTAACGCATCTCAGCTGCTACATCCCATAAATCTTTGATGCCCCATCCCCACAGATTGGGTTGGTTCTGATGAAGATCCACTTACTCCCGTGTGAGTCAGAAATATTTCAGAATTGTCCCAGTTACAACACATGGACATGCTAACTCCAAAGAGTATTGTAGGCGAAAATTAAGGAAGACACAGAAGTTTGAATAGCAGGGTCTTTTTTTTTTTCCAACTCTTATAGCAATGCCTCCCCATGGAAACAGCTAGTCATTTCTCAAAAGGCTGTTCTGTAACAATTAAATCCCCTTAATTGAGGAGAAAATGAATAGAGAAAATAATGAATAATCCATAAGACTGGTTGAGAGTAAAGCTGACCAGGTGGTGGTCCTGAAACGAATGGAACTAAAGCTTAGCCATTGTGATTTTAGGAAATAAAAGCACCTCTCAGACGATGATGTACGATTCAGGGGTCCTGGAGGCCATGACCAAACTCTGAGATCTGATGGTAAACGAGATGGTCAGATGGCACCATCCTGAAAAAAAGGGTATCTGCATCTTCCTACTAAATATTCCTGTGGAGGCTAAAGCCTCTCGTTTAATAGGGACTTCATCTTCCTAGTACTTCCAAAACCAAAAGCAAACCTACTTAAACCTAGAAAAGCCAACCCTGTTCCCACCCCCACCCCTTTGTTTTTACCTAATACTAAAGGAAATTCCCAGAATCCTGCTACCTACTTATAGCAAACAGGTTTTGAGGATGAGTGTGAGGGAATGGATAGATTCTGAATTTTGGATACTAATTGCTGAGCATCAGATGAGATTGTATATGAAAGGTACTTAAGGATAAGCTCTTTACCTATCAGATATCTACTTCTACATAATAAATATACTAAGTATTTTGTTATATTGCCATTCACTGTTTCATTTGTTTGGCTATCTCACAATGTACTTGGTGTCATTCTAAATTCCAGGGTTTCAATGGTGAATATATTTTAATTCTCACAGCAACCCTGAAAGGAACCCGAGACCCCAAGAGGCTAAAGCCCTTACCCAGGGATTCAAACAGTAAGTTATTTGCAGAGACCACATCACAAGTCTGTGTTCCATAAGGCACCAAAGAAATAGTAGCTGTTGAGCTTTTGATAGAAAAATTATGTCATGATCTATTATATTCCCCACCATGCCTAAAACAGTGCTAAGTTGTACCTCTTACCCAGTGCCAGACTTACAAGATGCTTATAAGATGAAAGTAAGGAACTTTCATTCCAAGATTATCATATGAACAGGGGACTTTCTGGGTGACAACTAGATCTCAGAAGCTGTCTGTTTGGCTTGGATAAACCATACCACCATTTCAGAAATTTAAAATGTGATCATTTTTGCAGATACCGTATTTTTGTCTATATATCATATTTTTTGAAAATGGGACCTGATTAACAGAAAATGTCACAGACATGGTCAATAGTGGGATCCTTGGGACTGACAAGAAATCCAAAGGGTTACTGATGAGTCTGTCGTTGCATAAAGTGAGAGTGAAAGACAGACAGCGGCTCACAGTCTTCTCGGTAAGATTTCAGGTGACAGTTGGGTCAAAGGAGCCCACATGATAAGTGACGTTACAATGAGTAAGGTACCCTTTGGGACGACCCTTCTAACAGGTGAATTAGTTGTCCCATAGTTAAATCGAGAGGCCAGAGATTTAGTCAACGGCTGGATGGGTGACAATTCATGCAAGAGATACACAGTTACCTTTGTCAGGACATCACTTTAATTTGTTGTGTGTGCTCATTACTCATCTTATTTCAGTTAATGAATTTTACCTAATTGATTGGAGTCACATGATTCCCAGATTGAAATAAGGGTGATCAAAAATAATTTTGGTCTCTAATGACTGTTCCTTTTCTGTTATAACTCTAGAGAACCATCCAGAATATATGCACATGTGACCATTGCCACCTGTAACAAACTGGCCTTCTCCCTTACCTCATGTTACATGAAGGAAAAATTTTCATGTTCAATTAAATGTCTGTTTCCTGCACCTCACTGGAGATTTACTACACCACTAATACTATTTCTAAATGTTTATCATTTTTCTTTTTCTTAAATTCTCCCTTCTAGGTGTCCCCTTTCCCTCAGATCATATCAAATATCCTTGATTATTTTATCCTTTCATGTGAGCCTTCTCTGATCCTCTCTGTCACTCCATCTCAGAATCAAACTGCCAGATGAGAACACTGGACAGCGGGATCGGAACCTTCCCGCTCCCAGACTCGGGAAATCGCTCAGCGGGACGGTACATGTGCCAGCCAGACTTCCCAGAGGACGCCGAGCCCCTCCTGCCCCTCCAGCCAGCCCTTTCTGCAGCCGCTTCTATCAGAGCCCAAACCCTTGAACGTGAAGTGCCTTCCTCCGCAGACAGCCAGCGCCCTGCAGACAGCACCATCGTCCATTCCGCCTCCGACCCCGTCATGACTGCTAGAGGGATGCGACCTCTTCAAAGCCGCCTCCCCAAACCAGCCTCCTCAGGTAGAATGCCAATCGCCTTTCAAATCAGATTGTTTACCCACCCATAATATTGCACTTGCTGACAAAAATGGAAAACCTTCCACCAGGAGATGAATACGCGACCTCTGCCTGATGGGAGTGTGGATGTGTGGAAGTCCCTGCGTGTCCTTCACCAAAAAGTAAAACAATGTATATAAGACGTCATCTACCCATAGTATTATGTTAAGGAATGCCCACACATATAAGGAAACAAACATATAAGCACTGGTATATGGATATATGAATCAGTTAAAAAAAACACACGACATACGTTTGTGGGATTTTATCTTATAAAACTTAGCTAAATGTAGACCAGTTTAGGCCCAAGATATAAATTTAGCTAAAATATTATTTGCCCTCTAACCAGAAACATAGGTCTTCTGGTGTATTCCCATCCCGTTCAAATATATTTATGTGCTGAACTGTAAAAACTGAGTTTGATATATCAATAGTAGATTGTGCATTAACTGCGATAGAATGGAGTGAGCCTTCCCATTGAGAAGTACCATCCTTCGTTGCAGTCAATCGAAACAAGCTGTCATGATTAAAGACAGGCCTAGGCTAAGGGTCAAAGTTTTTTCATTGTCCCCTCAAGATTAAAAGTATTTATTGCAGCCAAGGATGACACTAAATAATTTTTAACTTGTACGGCTTATGTTGCTTTTACGACACACATAAGTATATGAACTAGAACTCTAAATGGAACACTTTCATTTATGATTTGATGATTAGAAAGGAGCTGTAAGTGGAGATTATACAGTAGGCTTCTGAGAAATCAGAAAAGGAATCTTTTAATTAAACATCTTTGAATAAATGTGATTGGGCTATTCCCATGGCTGCGTTCTTCCTTCATACAGTAATACCAACTGCCACGAGCATTTCATCACAAACTTCTCATTCCAAGCCAAAGCTACATTTTTAAAGGCTATAATGCATATTATTTTTGAAATAAATGTAGTGTTAATTAATGACATAGCCTCCAGACATTCAGGGGTGAAATCTTAGTTATAGATTATGTGCTCCATGCCTGAATAGTCACATGTGTGACCTCAATTCAGTGGCAGGCTGCCGTAGACTCCATGATTAAACACTGTCATTATAACAAATTGAATAGAAAGCACAAGCCTTGAATTGCTTCACAAGGAAGGGGTAGGAAGAAGATTGTTCTGATCTTGCTGCTAATATTCACCACACTGGGTTTTTAAGGGTTGTGTCTTAATTAAATTATAATGAAGAGTTATAAAAAGGTAATGTATGATAGACAGTAAGGTGAACACACCGCAGGGAATTTTTGTGTTCCCATCCTGAAGTTTCCTGTCCACCAAATGATATCTGTGGTCCAGAGGCAGGGCCTGCTTTCCAGTGCCTCTCTTCTCTGTAGCCATTTGTTACTCATGTTAAAAATTAGGAATGGGGAACAAAGGGAAAATGGAGTGATACCTACTTGAGGGCAGTCACTTCGTGTTTAATGTGTACATTTGAATTGGTTTTTCTCTTATTCCCACATCAAAAAAGGAAGTAACTCTACAAATTTCACAGTGCTGATGAAAACATAATTACTTTGCTTCTCCTCATAAGCAAAAGGCTGTGGAAAGGCTGTCACAGCATGTCCTGTTGATAATCATTGAGGTTGGAGGATAATGACAGCAATTCTCCTTTCTGGCATGATGAAGAAATACACTCTGCAGGTTAATCTCCTATTACTGGTAATGGGGAAACTTTCTTTAATAGTTCTCTGCTAATTATACCCTTGCTACTCAAAGTGTGGTCCACGGGCCAGCAGCATTGCCATCACCTGGGAGCTTGTCAGAAATGCAGAATCTCAGAGCTCGCCCACACCTCCTGAATCAGCATCTACAGCTTAACAAAAGCTCAGCTAATACATATGCACATTAATGCCCTGCAAGATCTTCAAGAGCCCCCAAGCAAAGTTTCCTAAACCACATTATTCAAAATGACCTTAATAATATTCTAGGAGAATAGGGGTTCCCTGCTCAAGTGTGTTTGGGAAACGCTGCAAATTTGAATGCTGTCTTTGGAAACTATGACAATGCCCATTAGCACACTGAAGATTCTGAAAAGTCCTCCAAAAAAGAAACTTGTTTGTTATTGGATGAATAACATTATTTGAGGAATAAACCAAGTGTTTCCCAAATGGTTTGCCCACTGAAACATTTTGAACCTGAAAAGTCTCTCAACATTTTGTGAAAAAGGAGTCCAAGAACAGTTTGCCTTTGGGTCTTGAAGGTGGACATCCGCTCTAGGTACGCAGTCATCCAGATGTTTGGGGTAGCACACACTTGCAGGAGACGGAATGGCAGGAAGCCCAGCTTTCACTGTATTCGGACCTTTTTATTTTTGAATGTCTCCCTCACCTCCCTCCCTACACTTGTGAAAGGTTGATGAAAGCTGATTTGTGATTCCATATACATTTCCTCATTTAGGAAAAATCAGTTCCCAAAAGCAGAACGAAGCAGAGCCAAGGCCGCAGACTTGTGCGTCATTCGAATATGCTGAGGACCCCATGGCAAGCGAGCGCCTTCCAGCCTGGGGGGGCGAAGATGCTGCCGCCGAGACCCAGGTAAAGGGGAGGCCGCGGGAAGGATGCCGTCCACCTGTCGGTCTTGATTGTGAAAAGTGACCTCCTTAAACACTTTTGTGATAGATTTCATTTTAAATTTTCTGTTGGTTTATTGAATACAAACCAAAGTCTAAGGCTCATCCCTTTCCCTGAATTATTAAGGAACACCAAAGGTTCTTGGGACATCCTTAGTCTAAAGAATTCAAAGTGCTTCTGATCTGCACCCAAATTCTTGGGATTTGGGTGCTCTCCCTGATTAGACATTCACTCTCCCAAGCCATAGGACACCAGTTAAAATAATTCGTTTTTCCATTTATTTTATTATTTTAGCAATTACTTTAACCTTTACCTTGCTCCCATGCAACAGCGAAAGTGGGTATCGTTCTCTTGCTTCCAGGAATGAGTAATCTGAGGCTTGGCATGGTCAAATGACTTGCCAGGGTCAGTAAGACCTGAGTTTTGTCAGTCCCCATTGTTGTTACTGTGGGTTCTTCACCCACCCTGAGATGGCACACACAGCCTCCTGACATGTTCCTGGAGAAAGGAGCTCACAGCTCAGAGATTCTTCGTTCCTCCCTTGGGGGTTACTTGGTGTTCCCTCCTGTTTACCTCTTCCAGCTGGTTACTTTGACCATAGTCAGCCTGTTCGCTCCTTCTCCCCTCATGCTAGGGCTGGCCACTGCAGGGCCTTTGATGGTGCCTGGCAGTGGGGAGGGTGGAAGGACGTGTGGCTCCTTTCCCAGAGATTCCTGGCCCTTCCCTGACCCTTCCTGCTTTTGCTGCCTTTAACTCTCCCAATTCCAGCATTAAGAATCCCCATTGCTATTTTTACTAGAGTCTCTGCCCCACTGTGATGAAGAAATACCCACATTTGTCCACATCTGAGGTCCCCCACACCCAGTGTGACTGAGCCTTCCTTTGGCCTTGAATACCTCTGTATGGAAATGAGACTGTGGACAGGTAAAGGGGAGACCTCTGGGCCCATGGCCTCAATTTGCAGCAGAGAACAGCAACCCAGAGACCTGCCAGCTGTGTTCAGGGGCCGAGGGAAAGTAGCTGTGGAGCTGAGACTGGACTGGGCCTTCTAAATTCCCGTCCCATGCTCAGAATGGCTGCTCCACAGGACGCAGGACTGAGAAGCAGAGGAGAAAACCATAGCCTTCTATCACGCCTTCAATTAAACACAGAGCTGTTGGGCTCCTCCAAGTCAATGGGGCCCAGACTCAAGTGGGCACCAGAGTCACCTGGGGGCTACACAGCCTGCTGCCCCCACATGTGCTCAGTGTCTAAGTTATTATTTGTGCAGTGAGATCTAAGTATTTCTAACAAATTCTCAGGTGATGCTGGTGCCCTTGGTCCACAGAACACACTTGGCCAAGCATTGCTACCACTGCCCCAAGGGACGCTGCGCTTGCTTTGGGAACTGGAAAATTGAGAAAATCATAGAAGACACCCAGAGTTGGAGAGGGAGAAAAGCATTCAGACACAAGTTGGTGACAGTGGCAAAGGGGTTTGATTAATTTCAAGAAAGTAAAAAAAATAGTTACTGTGTGCTGACCCAGAGAGAGACCTGTCCCCTCTATGTGCAGTGGCTGGATGCTCCCCGCACAACAGACACATCCACCAACAGACACACCTGTCTAGGGTCCCCTTGTCATCCTGCATCAGCTTTGCCCACTGGAAATCCTGCCCTAACTTGTAAGAGTCACCGCTGTAGGGTTGGAACTTAGAACCCTGCTTCTTTGACTGTCAGGTCAGGAAAGTTTGAAGAATTATCTGTATATTTCCTGTACTCAGCACAGTGCCTGGTTCAATTAGTGTCTGTTGAAAGGAGGTATGAAAGAATGTGTCTCCTCATACCCAGAAAATGTGACTGGAGTCCTTTTGGAACTCTGGACACCACAGTCAGTGGGCTTGTCCTCCTTCGTGGACTTAATCCTTGCTAGACTACTGGTGCCTCCAGTACTGAGCTCTCCACCCCTAAAACATAGCACACTGCCTGGCACAGAGTAGGTACTCGGCAAGCACCCATTGAATGGGTGGGTGAGTGGCTAAATGAATGAAGGAATAAAGGAAATGAGTGATCACTTAAATTTATAACCCAGCCAAGGGAGCTTATATCCTAAGATGTGTTTTGACAATTCCCAATCAAATGACACCCTCCCAGAGAAACTTTAGAGACCCAACCAAGCATCTGTACCTGAACTGTTGGGGAGAGGTGGGGAATAATAAACTAATAGAACAATCTACAAACAGAAAAGAGGGTCCTAGATACCCTCAGTTCAACACATAGGAGTCACAGTCCTGGATCCAGTGTTCTACTTGTGCGCACAGAAGGAAGAACTCTTCATACGCAGCCAGCCGACTCAGTAATGCCTGAGCACAGCATTATTGCCACATGGGAGGAGGGGTCAGGCTGTGTGTTCATATGAGCAAGAGGGGCACTGGGTCCCTCGCCACACTCACTGGCAGCAGATTAGAGGACTGTGTAACGTCAGCAATTGCTTACTTTCCTAAAGGCCACTGTCCTTTGGGGGGCTAGAAAAAAATTATAAATTAGGCAAACATTTATTCATTTGTTCCCAAGGTTGACTGTTTTAATACCCTCTGATACTTGAAAGCCAATGATGAGATCAGTTAAATAAATAAGCCATTAGACTTGGAACAGCAGCTCATAATAGACACTTGAGAGACACAAGACCATCAAGACGTGTACAGAATGCAGAGTAGGTAACAGGGGGACCTTCCTGGGCCCAGGACAGTGGCCGAGTGCCATCTGTACCTTCATCATTGCAAGCCGGTTCCACGGCCCTGGTCACTGAGTAGACTGCATTGGCCCTGGGAGGCAGAGCAACCAGCAAAGTAGTGTCGTTCTTGGGTGGGGTGGGCTGGACGGTGGGAATGGGATTCTGTGCTCACAGACACCCAGGTGTGACCTGATCACATCCTCACAGGATGGTCTGCACGTTTGGTTTGTACAACTAATCTTAACAGTCTCATGTTACTCGTTTAGGACAAGGTACCCAGAATGTGTGCGTACTCTGCCAGCGATGGCAGTGATAGTGACAGTGACCTGGACTGTGGAGATAATGGTTTTGGAGCTGGAAGGGGACAGTTAGTGAGAGCACTGAAGAGCGCCGCCCCAGGTAACGCACGGGAGCACGCGGGACACGCAGGATGCCCTGAGTGTGCCTTTCGCTCTGCCCCACCCCACCCTCCTTGATGTTACATGTTTGCTCCGTGTCTCTCCTGAGATCTAATTTTCTGGTTCGTACAGATTGTCTGTGCGCATCAGTTTTTTTCTGCTACAATCTTCATGACGTTGCAGTGCAGTCTGTAAGGATTTTATTCCGAAATCTGGCATCTCTAAAACAGCCTCCAATTATGTTATGTCAATAATGAAGGAATGACTGTAAAGATAACTGTGTTCTTAATTACATACTGTGGCAACTTAAATCAGCCAGTGAGCCACGGCTGAGACGTCCACGCTCTCTGCTAACACCGTGCTGTGTAGCTCTGGACCTGTTGGCTGTGCCATCATGCACAGGTCTGTCTGTGAGGCTGAAGCTTCCTCACTATATTTTTCTTTGAATCAGAATTGGCAGTAGAAAAATCATCCTCCCTAGGCATTGAAAAATATGTTTATTCAGATTGGCACTTCCTTACAGATATAAGAGGACAGATGAATCCCTAATGCAAAATGTGATCTGGGGTCTGCTTTTCTTGTAATCCATTCTGGATTGTCAGAAATATTTTAACGATGCAATGGAGACTCATTCTCTTCCTACTAATCAACTTTTTCTCAAATACTAACCTAGAAATTACGTGATGAAACCATGATTTTCTTTTCCAAAGTAAGGCTAATATGTTGCTTTAAGGAAAAACATAATCTAGCAACCATGTGTGTTTCCAGTTGTGTTTCCAATTTTCAGATAATCTTGACATTGGTAACATGAGGTGCGGGGGGGCAGACTGGCATGTAAGAAGAGCCCATTAATCTGAACCCACCACTTTGTTCCTTGTTTCTTGCAAGCCGTCAGAGAAGCAGGACCAATGTCTGAATCATGCAAAGGCTTACCAGGAAGAAAGCGGTGAATACCCCTGATATTTTAGTGGGATGTTGTCTCCGTTTCCCCATTGGCTCTCTGTGGTTCATCAGTGTCCCTCTGGTTGTGACAGGGGAAAGGGAGTTCATTGTCATGGGGCTTGCCCAGTAAAGACACTAGACCAGGCCATCTCCTTGTCCACTCTCTTCCCTTGAACTCCCATGGGTCCCCAGTGAATTGTTTCATCTCAACAACCCTCCGCCACCCATCCAAGAGCAATTGCCAGGGCCCTTCCAGCTCTCAAACTCTCTCCATTTGTTATTGAACAAATATTTGTTGAAAGCTTCCTCTGGGAAGCTTCCTCTGAGAGCTGACTTCTCCTTTGAGAGACATGCACAGAGACTTTAGACAACCTTGAGCTCAGGAGTGGCGTGACATGCAGTGTTTTAAAGGGATCCCTCCCACTGCCTTCTTGTGAAGACGGAAGAAGCCAGAACTACCAAAAGGCTGTTGCAGGCGAGAGATGTTTGTTAGTGGCTCAGACCAGGCAGTGGCAGTGAACTTGCTAATAGACCTGCCACGTCGATGGAAGTGCTCTGTGTCTGCACTGGTCAGCACTGGCCACTTGCTGCTAAGCACTGGAAACAACGGCCAGTGTGAGCAAGGAAGCGAATTTTTAACTTTAAATTTTATGCTTGTTTTCCTAAGAGTTCTCACTTAGGCCATCCCTTTTTTTTCCCCTCTTGTTAATTTTGTTTAAATTTTAATTAATTTTAATTTAAGTACGAATAGTCACTTGGGGCTCATCATACAACCCAGGGAGTGAGAATGGTCCGATTCCAGATCTAATTAAAAATACATGAATTTATAATTGCAAAGATGTGGAAACAACCCAAGTGCCCATCAGTACATGAGTCAATTAATAAAATGTGACCTAAGTATACCAGGGAGTTCTAACTCAGCCACAAAAAACAACGGTGATATAGCACCTCTTGTATTATCCTGGATAGAGCAGGAGCCCATTCTACTGAGTGAAGTATCCCAAGAATGTATGAATAAGCACCACATGTACTCACCATCAAATTGGTATTAACTAAACAACACTTAAGTGACATATGGAAGTAACAGTCATCGGGTGTCAGGCAGGTGGGAGGGGGAGGAGGGCATGGATATATGTACACGTAATGATGCGCACCATCTGGGGGATAGACACGCTTGAAGCTCTGACTTGGGTGGAGCAAAGGCAATATATGTAACCTAAACATTTGTATCCCCATAATATGCTGAAATAAAAAAAATACAACATGATTCACTGATAGACTAGAGGAAAAGTGGGGGATCAAGGATGACTCCGAAGTCCTAGAGGTCCTAGAAGGTCCTGGGTCCTAGAAGGGCTGGAGTTGCTGCCCGCTGCAATGGGACGTCCGCAGGGACATGCTAAGTTTGCGGCCATAAGCCTGCAGGTGAAGCCGGCGAGTAGGCGGTTCGCTGGAGTCCGTGTAAATTTGAGTGTCATCAGTATGGCGACAACATATAAAGCCAGGTGAGGTTAGGAGGGGAGGGAGTGCAGATAACAGAGGACTGTGTCCTCCCGTCTTAGTCGGGGAGAAGACGACGACCCAGGAAGGAGACTGAGCAGGAGCCAGCGGTGAGGGGGAGGGCCAGGTAGGGAAGGGTCCTAGAAGCCACGTGAAGAAAGCACGTCAAGAAGGAAGTATGTGATTCTGCCTCTTGCTCGTTCCTGAGAAGAGGCGTGCCACCTTCAGCTGGACCTGCCCTTCCTGCCCTCGGGCAGCGGGTTCCAGTGTGGAGGACAGAGTGGATGGGGCAGGTGGGGGAGGGATGGCTGACGGGCACATTGAAAATTCCCGGAAAAGGAGACAAGATTAAGACAGATTCCAGCTCCAAACGAGAGAGTGCCTGGGTAGGAGAGAGCTTACTTTAGCGTCCGCGTTTCAGCATAGGCTTGTTGTGCAAGGCCATCAAGAGTAAGTGTTCACTGTGACTCTGGACCCAGGTGAACAGTAAACTCTCTCCTTGAGCTTTTTCTTTGTTTTTCCCATCCCTCTGAGAAATGAGGTGAGTCCCAGCCTGATGTTTTCTCCGTATATTCACTTTGCTCGTGCCTATTCCCTCCAACCAAAGCGAGTCCCTCCGGGAAAAGGAGCAGGTTTATTTCGTTCTGTTGCTTTAGCATCTGTGCAGATGGTGCTGCTTGGGAGAAGGGGCTGAGGTCCTGGAAGCAGGACGGCGGCAAGACGATCCTTCCCTCCCGCCTTTAGCAGTGGACTTGCCAGAGATCTGTCCCAGGCGCACCCCAACGAGCCAGCCGCTGGGCAGCCCTGGCTGGTGACCGACGGCGCTGCCGGGAAGGGAAAACGCGTGCAGACAGCTGGCGTGGCTGCGGGCGCGTGCCGGCTTCCAGCAAACCCTAGGAAGGGGCATTGAGGGTGGACGAAGCACCATTAACTTTCTTCGTGCTGGCAAAGGTGGTTTGAAAAGAAAATAGAAACCAGAGAAAAACAATAACAGGAGGACGTGCCTTGGACGTCCAGGGGAGATTTTATTCCCCTCTGAGTCACAGTGTTGCTTTGCGTGCATCACACGTGCCTGAGAAGGGAGATTGGCCCACACACCCCTTCGTTCCCTCTTTAGCCAGGTTTTGTTGTAGAGGTCCCCAACCTGCAGGATAGAATTTGCCAGTAGATCTTGAAGCCTCATTGGATGTTTGCCAAAATAGTTGCCCTTTCTCAAACACACCCTTCCTCCCTGGTTCCCTGGAATTTTCTTCGGGCAGGGAGGGACATTTGATGGTGGCAATCTGTCCTCCACAGCTTCTAGGAAACGTACAATCAGAGGCCGCTACCTCTCACCTGTCCTCTCCCATCGGCCTCGCTCGTTCCCTGGACGCTCACTCTGCTGGTCACAGCACAGCTGGGACCTCCCTCCGAAACAGGGTGGCCTGAGGCCCCACATTCCCCAGTTTTGGGTGCCCACTACCTTCTTTGCATCACACCGAATGTGGCCAAAGAAACCTACTTTCCAAAATCCTGCCTGGGGGCTCATAACCCACTGAAGTAAACCCACGTCTTTTCTTTCAAGGTTGGTTTCTGCAGCTCGACTTTGGAAAATGTTTAGAGAGTCCAGGTTGCTAGCACAGAGTCAGCAGCGGGAGCAGGATTTAGGAGCTGGGTAGGTGGCCCAGAGGGTGAGGGAGCAACAAGTAATTCTGCGGCTTTGTTTCCACTAAGCCACCCACTCGCATTTGCCAAGCTGGGCATAGCAGATGTTCCTGCCCCTTTTCGGCGCACAGGGCCTGAGAGGACGCACGTGCAGGGGACCGGGGTGGGCAGGTGAGAAGAGAGCAAGACGGTGGCAGAATGTGGGGTGAGAGGAGGACCTGGTGAAGCCCCCATGTCCAAATGAAGGGAGAAAGGGCAGTCTCGCCCTGGACCCGCTGGACCTGGTTGGCAAAAGGTAGAATAACAATCTGTAGCTGGTACGTCTGCCCCAAGCTTCTGTTTCATCCACCAGCTGCCCACGACCGTCGCCAACCCTGCCAGGCAGCTCAAGGGCAAAAATCCAAAGTGAAAACTCTTTTTCTCTCAAGACATCTGCTCTGCCTCCCAGGTCCTCCTTGACCTGACCGAGTGCAAACTGTGAAGCAAGTTGTCGTCCTTGACCCCTCCCCCTCTCACCCTGAGCACTCCGGCCGTCCTGGGGGCTTGCTCTTCCCCCCAGATGCTTCTCAGATCTGCCCCTGCCCCAGCCCATGTCTGGCCCACACAGCGCTCTGCCTCCCTTAGCCCCTGGCCTGGTCACCCCCCTGCCAGGCTCATCCCCCTCCAGTGCTTCATCCTCGCTGCCACCGAAGTGCCCTCCCTGGCAGGCAGAAGCCCATAGTGCTGTTCCTTTGCTGGAAACCCGTCAAGGGCTCTCCGTCACCACGGAGTCCAGTCTGCCAGGGATGTACTAAATCCAGACTCAGCAAGTGTGCATGTGAAATAGGTACAGCTTTGTCTGCCAGTTAGTGCAAGAGCAAGCTGAGGGCCAGTTGGCCCTTGCCCTGGGCTCCGGCTGAGCAGAGCTGGGAGGACAGCCCAAGAACCTCTCACACTTGTTGGCCTCTCAGCATTGGCAGCAGGGCAATGCACGGTTAAATCCCCACGTTTGTACACAAATTTGCTCATCTCAGAGGCCCACTTGGTTACCTGTATTTCCTCTGCCATCTTTCTGTGGAATCTTTCCTGTGTTCATTCTTCACTGAACTCATTTGAACCCTTAATACGGCGCACGATCAAAGCACTCAAATGCCATTGTGTCGGATCCAGCATACCTACGACTACTTACCGTCGTCGTTAAGGTCCTCGTAAGTTTTTCTCATTCAACCCTCATGAGAACTTTATAAAATAGTTATTTTGTCTTGATTTTACAGATGAGAAAACCAGGCACCTCCAAGCTAACAGTAACTTGCTCAAGGTTCAGAGTTAAATTTACGTAATGGAATCTAAAGCGATTTAGGTTCCTGCGCCCCTTAAGGAAAGGACAGTGTCAGTGTTTCTACAGCAGACCTAGTGTAAAATCTGATACTGGGTAAGAATCTGTTTATTGAATAAATGAATGCATGACTCACAAGCCATATTCATTAATGCTGACTTAAGGTATACTTTGTGATGAGGGTCTGAGTTATTTTCTGGTAAAATAGTACTTATTATACAAATTAAAATAAAAAATGTGTCATTTTGAAAATTAAAAAAAAAGAAAATCCAATCTCATCCTCTTAACAAGGCTCACAAAGCCAGCCTTGGCCTTGGCCTTGGCCTTGGCTTTGCGTCTTCAGCCTCGTGTTTCTTCCATTTCCTGTCTCAAACTTTATGCACTGTTAAAATGTCCGCCGTGACCTGAACTCACAATGCTGTTAGGGGCTTCTGTGCCTTTGCTCACATGGTCGCATCTCCCTGGAATGGTTTTCATACTAACACTCTTCTTTAACCTTTCACCTAACCCCCACTTAGTCTTTAAGGTTCAGTTCAGACTTTGCCTCCTACAGGAAGTCTTCCAGGATTCTCCTTCATCAACCACACCAAAAGCCCAGGTACTCTTCTTCATGTGTTCTCCTGTGAAACTCTGTATTTACTTCAGTCATTTGCTACTTGATAGTAATTTTCTTTGCTTGTTCAACTCCCTCATTAGTCCCAAAGTTGCTTCTTATTCATGCTCTGAACTTAGGAGCGTGGCACCTTGTAGGTATTTAATAAATGCCAGAGAAAGAAAGACTCAGAGGAGCTACCTGCAGAGAGAAATCTAATCAGGTCATTTCTCCTTTTCTGAGGACTGTGCTAAAAAAAGTGATGAATCCATTTGTCCATTTTTTCTCAAGGATGTAGAATTTTAGCTTACGCGTCAATGATGAATCTTCATGCAGGCGTATCAGAATCCTCTTGTTTTGCTTTGCTTTGCTTTGTTTAAATAGTTCCATGTTTCCTGGCTTGATTCCCATACTCTCTGCCCCAATTGGGAATGATTGCCAAAGAAAACCACTCTTACTGACGAGCGTACCTCATACTCCCCATCTGAAAGAGAAAAATAAAGGTTGAGAACCTTTGCTAGCCTAGTCTTTGTTCTTTGAGAATCTCCAGCTAGAACTGGTTAGTAAACAGGGAGGATTGAAAGGGCGAAAGCAAGGGAGAGACTTGACCTCTGAACTAGCTTATTTGGTTTGCTCAGCAACTCCTGTGTCCAGGCCAGCGGTAGACACTGGGGTGTGGGGACAGGTTAATGACACAGCCCTGCCCCTCGGTGCTTATAATCCGCACACAGACATGAAACACCGCATCTGAGAGGAGATAATCAAGTCCGCCAAACCACCATTTTGTTTTCCCTACAGCCTAAGGCCATATTGTTGGCTGCTCAGAGTAAGGAACCAGAATTCTTAAATCTTTTTGGTTTTTATAAAATTAAGTCTCCAAATAGAACCTCACTAGGGTCTACAGACCACCACAGTCGGGGACTTGCTTTCAAGACTGCCCCCTCCCTCCCCAAGCCCCATAGCCTGAAAATGCAGTGGTTAGGTAAAATATGCAAATTATGCAAAATATGCAAAGCTTCAAACCGGGGTCCCGCAACCCCGGCCATGGTCCTCAGCCTAATCAAGCCCCAATTTCCTGAACAAGAAGTAGGAAGGCGATTACATTCAACAGATTACGAAGAGCCAAGGCAGTTGAGTTAAAAACAATTGGTTTTGCAGTAATTAGAAAAACCCAAGGAAATGATGACTGTGGAACAGTATTAAAAGAGACGCTGAGGGATAACGGCTGCAGTTCCTGGTTAATTCTTCAGCTTGGATATTTAGAGATTCACAACTAATTATGCAGAGATGATGAATTTTAAAAATCGCTGCCATCCTGCCTTCTCAAGGCCAAGGACTTTGGCTATTAATAGAGCAATCAGATTTTGCTATATTATAGAGAATTCACACAAAGTTGCATCTATTTTAAAGCATTCATCTGGCACATTACTTAAAGATGACAAATCTCTGTAATGTGCAAAATCAGCATGGGTTAAACTAAATCTAAACTCATTATGATCACTCTGAGTTCCCCCAGAGAAATGTATTGTTTAAAATGGACACTACAGGTAAAGTTATCTTTAGTCTTTCCTGGAACTTCTCTCTTATTAGGTCATTTTAAAGATTTGCTTTATTTTTGACAAGCCCAACCCAGCCCGAAATGCGTGGACGTGTGCAACAGAACACAAGGGGTTCCTCTCCCAGCGTTCAACCTTCCTGGATGACAAATGGAAAGTACTGACCATGACAAGCAGGCCGCTCTGAGACCCTTGCCAGAACCAGGGTCGTAGAAAACCCACAGCCCTTTCCGCTGTTCACACTGGATTTGCACCACGCTGAAGTTCGGGATTTTTAGTGGGGAGAAGTGTCAGGCACAGTAACAAAACAAACAGAAAACCCAACCGGCTTCTAAAAATCACGTGGTCAAAAGCTAACCATCAGAAAGAACCCGCTGTGCCCTCAGACAGACTTGAAAAGGGAGGCTGCGATGTGACCTGCATTTAATTATTTAAGCTGCATATTTTGAGGCCCTTAAGAAAGCAAATGTCATGACGGACAGAATGAGTTTACCCTCCTGTCGAAAGAGCAACGTGCCGTGGCCAGGCCGTCGCTCAATTAAATTGGACTGCGGGCTACGGAGGAGATGAAGACCAAGCCTGGGGACCCTAATGAGACATTTTGGAGGGAAGATGTGCCCCCCCGGAGTTTGTCACCCTTTGATGGATGTTCTCCCCTGCACCATTACCGCAGCACCCCAGTGTGACCCCCCTCGAGTTCAAACATTGCAGCCCGAAACATTTAGAAAGGAGCTTGCACAGAGTTAATTTCAAAGTGAAAGACAAATCCTCGGTTGATGTGGGCAGGTGAGGGGAGCAAATGATACTAAAGCTCTGCACATTAGCAATCTTTGGCTGCGAGGCCAGGGCTTGAAAGGAAACTAGGCATCAGATCTAAATTTAAATAAAGAAACAACAACTCAGATGCCACTTCATTTGTGAAAATGCGTATGTCCCCTTAGCTTCATGAGGTCGGGGGCAGAAGGAAACGTAATTTGGTATGGGACTGGCAAAGAGTGGCTCCCAAGGCCCCTGACAACCCTGCAGCCCCATGAGCATGTTTGAGGATGACTCTTTTTGCAGAGGTTTACCCATAATCTGAGTAATACATCAGTGTTCACGCAGGATCATCTAGCCAGTGTGATTGTGCCCCTGGCCCAACCCCCTGAGACATCTATCAATGTCCGGAGACATTTTGAGTTGTCACAGCTCTTAAAAGGAGCTACTCTCTGTTGTGCAGAGCCCAGGGATGCTGCTAAACACCCTACAATGCACAGGACAGACTTCAACAAAAGAGAATTATCCAGCACAAAACATCGGTAGTGACAAGAAGCAGCCAAAAAAGATTATCCTTTGGGTATTGGAAATGTTCATCGGGAGGGAGAAGCTGTCAAATGATTGTGCCAAAATATGAAAATTGTGCCAAAATACGAGCTGTCAAACGATTGTGCCAAATACCCCTGCCTGCTGTGCAGGTGTACCAGGCCCCGGTCCAGCTACCTGATTTGGCGGTTAAGATATGCTTCCTCCAAAGGGCTTTGAAAGGGAAGTTCATGCTCTCGTCTGGGGCTTTCAGACTTCACTGTTGATTCTGTTCCCAGGGCCTTTGTCAGAGTGTGTTAGGGAGATGCTGTCTGTCTGAAACGGTAACACAGCACAGATTATTTGAGGCTGCTGCACATTAAGTCCCTTATTAGTATTTCAGTTCTGACTCTCTTAGAGGACATGTGCCCCAAGGAGGCAGAAATCCTTTACAGACTTTAAAGTTACCTGAGGACAGCTAATCCTCACACTACTCTAGTGAAGTAAGTAAATTGCAATTAGATGACAAATGGAGAAAAAATTGTAGTCAACAGGTGTTTGGGTCTCCTTGGAGACCTTAGATTTCATATTTGGCTTAAAAGCTCAGAGTGACATTTAGAAAGAGCCCCTTGCCAGAGCTCTTCCCACCGAGTGGTTAAAACAAGGAAGATTAACCATAATCTCAGGAATAAAAATGCTGGGGTATGTAGCATAGAAGGAGCTCTCTTGAAGAAGTGGGGTAGGTGTGGAAAAGAAGGCTCTGCATTCAGGAAAAGGCTTTCTAGAAGTAATTATTATAGTGTGCAGGAGGGAAAAGCAATGTGCAAACCTTTGCGGTATGGGGCAAAAAGGGGCAGACACATTCTAATTGCTTGTTCTCAGACTTAAGGATCAAGAAAGAGACCATTTCAAACATTATCCCATTCTAACTGCCTCTCCTGAACTAGCCAGAAACCTATAAATATACATTTGCTATGCAATCAAGCAGATGAGCTCAGGGAAACAACAGGGTTCCTTCCTAACCAGCAACTGAGAGTTTTGCCAAGAAAAAGGTCCAGCATTATTCAGCAAATCACACAGTTGGCTCCTCTCTATGACCTTTCTGGAACCCAGAAACCAAACGCCATGGGCTACTTGACTGGGTACGTTAGACGTGCCCAAAACTAGGAGTTTGGACACCTGGGTTCTAGCTCTGGCTGTGATCCGGGATGAATAAGGTTAGCCTTTTTGAGCATTGCTAGTTCCAGCTGCCACAGGATGTCCTTGCCTCCTTCTCATGGGTTATTTCAGATGCAACAATAGATGTGCCAAAGCTTTGGGTCTTCAGGATGCTAAAGGAATATGAGTATTATTATATGAAATGGGCCAAAGAAAAGAAAATTTCTGGAAGCGAGGGTTAAGGATGTCAGAGTATGGGGAGGGGCGCACAGGGACCTTAAAAGCTATAGGCCAAAATAATGCGAAGCTAAAGCCCCAGAAAGGTAAACTTCCCTCGTAATTAACCAAGGCTATACAATTTCATTACGGGAAATATCATATTATCTTTATCTGTTGTTAAAATTCAGTCTAAGGGAGAAAGAACTGATTAAACTTCCCCGAAACAAGCCCAGCAGCATTTTCCTTCCTTATTATTTACTCTCACAGTAAGTGGCACTAGCCAAAGCTCTCACTCAGCATCGTTTTCAGGTTCAATTACACAGGAACCAGAAATGTGGTGAGGCCAGATCAGGTGGGGAAAGTTTCATTTTTAATTAGACCAGGATTTTATTATAAATGAATAAATGAGCACACTCCAAGGAATTTAATGAGAAGAGGAGATAGCATCCTTTCCATTGGCCAGGCTGGCTCTGGATCTTGAGCAGGCAGAGAGGTGGTTAGTGATCGGCCCCCAGCTTCCCCCAAGTCAGCTTGCTTATCTGTTTATGATCCCCTCCCCCACCCAGAAATATGCAGAGCATTTCTCCTTCCACCCCCAATTTTTTCACTTAAAAAAAACCCTCCCTTTTATCTTGTTTTGTTTGGCCCATTCTCTCTTATCATTTTGTCCCTTTTCATTCTGCAGTTTTCCTTACCCCAGATGCTTCCAGGTACCTTCCTGACTTTGATCAGGATTCTTCAGAAGGGAATGCCACAGGGATCAGTGTTTTTCGGGAAGACCCGAAGCTATGCGACATCATTCATTGCACCACAGTGCCCCATGAAATCTTTGAGATTTGTAGAAGGACCCAAATACGCACCTTGGAGTAAGCATGTGTCTTCTTGGACCATAACTTACTGCTGATCTTGAGCAAATGTCATCCTTCCCCTCTTTGGGCCTGTGCCGGGCTAGATATTTTCCTGTTGCTGCCAGGCTGGACATTTTGTCGCTGTGTGAACAAATGCTGTGATGACTAGGAAGTCAAGCTTCGTGCTTCAGTATCCAGCGACCTGTGCTATGTGAAGAGGTTCTCAGAGTTCTCCTCAGGTATCATTTTCAAGATCCAATTTTATTGTTTTGAACATAGAAACCTCTCTTGCATCTCTGTGCCCCTGGCCCCATATAGATAACCATTTTTATTGGTTTCTTGTTCATCTTCCAAGTCTTTCTTTGAGCAAACCAAACAAATACAAATAAATATTTCTTATACAAAGGGTATACATTGTCCTGCATCTTGTTTTGTTTTGCTTTCTTCCATTTAATACATCCTGAAGATGGTTCCATGTCGGTGCATGAAAGTCTGACTTGCTCATTTTCACAGCTACCTTGTGTGGCTGCACCATTATTCGTGTAACTCGCGCTCTGTGTGTATCTGTGGAATAGATTCCTGGCAGCTGAACTGATGCTCTAGATCTAGGCAGATGCCCCTCCTCTGTGACCCCATGGCACCTGGACTTTCCCCTGACCATCAA
The DNA here is from genome assembly GCA_963575035.1 of Avahi laniger. Taxonomy (NCBI): domain Eukaryota; kingdom Metazoa; phylum Chordata; class Mammalia; order Primates; family Indriidae; genus Avahi; species Avahi laniger. The sequence goes on from CAUYSK010056428.1 coordinate 98,808, forward strand.
ATTGCCACTGTCCTCATCTGCCCCATGCTTGTTCCTTAACACCAGGGATCGTGACATTTCATACTGAATGCCTGACCCATGGCAAGTGCTTACGGAACGTCTACTGAAGCAAAAGGAATGCATAGTGGCCAGGTGTCTTCTTGGAGGGGGCTTCTGGGGTGGGTCTTGAAGAGTCAGTTTCGGGTGTGTATAAAGGGGAAGAGAATTTCTCCTGGGGTGAGTGAACACGTTAGGGGAATGAAGACAGGGTCAGAAGGAGCAGTGACATCCCATGACTTTCAGCGTCGCCCCACAGTCAGTAGCATAACGGAAGTGATACAGTTTTGTGAGAGTGACTTGCAATATAAACGTGACCCCAGCTGGCAGTGGGTGTGATCTGTGTGCCAGTGAGTTTGAGAGACGCGTGGAGGACCAGCCCAGAGCACGGGTGATGAACAGACTTGGATTTGCAGTCGCTGTTCACAGCATCTGCCCTTCAGCTTGAGTCTGTCCTGCAGTCTCTGTTCAGCAACCCCAACAACAAAATACTGGCCTCTTTGTTTCTGCTGCTCTTCCCCGTTTCTAGTAACCTGGAGCTTTTGTGTTGGAAAAGAACTTAGAAGTTATCCCGTCTGCTTTTCCCCTCACTGGAATGTAAGCTTTTTGGGGGCAGGGACTTTTCTCTGTCTTGTATAGTACTATAGTCTCATAATTGCTGGCATCTCATGGGTATTTGATTGGTGAATGACTTAATGAGTGAATCCCCTTATCCCTTCCTTACTTGGCCTCTGCTTGGACCTTCTCACTGGCAAGTAATTAGGGGATTCACCATTTTACACATCAGCCTATTCCATTGGAGAGAACTGTGGTTGTTAAGATTTTTTTTCTAATTGGGTTTTTCTATACCATATTCTGTAGTGAGGGAAGGGGATAAGAAGGTCTGCCTGCCACTTGGGTTGCACAGTTTTACCTGTTAATAACTGAGGAAATAGGGCATTTATAGATTATGGATAAAAACTACACTCAGCTTATACTCAGGTAAACGACATGAAATTCAAAATTCTCTTGGATATGTAACTCAGTGTTTGCTGAGATGATGCACAGATTACTGAATGAATGAGGCAACCAGATATATTGGAAAATATTCATGGAGGCTTTAGAGTCAGACGAATGTGAATTAATATCCATAATATTGTGTCACTGAGCCTCTCTGTGCCCAGATTGTCACCCATCAGATGATGGCATTATAAGAATACCTAATGGCAGGATTTTAATCAACGTATGCCATATGCCTTTTTGAAAGGCACACTTTCAATGCTGGCTGTTGTTATTATTATAAATGAATTTACCAGGAAAGGCTCAGTGAGGGGTTAGTCTGATGTGATGCAGAACCAAAGCCGGGAAGTAATCAACCCAGATATTTTTCTTTTACCTGGAAGATAGTAATGGAGGGTTTTCAGAAAGAAAAGGAAAGCACATGGGGTCGGATAAGTGATCCTTATTCTAGGACCTCCTAGACTCATGTTGTGTTTACTATTGGAGAATGCAGCCATGTTTCTGCACATTTAAACAGCACAAGAACAGGCTGATTTTGGTCACAGCTGCATCATCAGTGCCTAGAACAGTGTCTGACACACAAGAGACACCTAACAAATATTTTTGTCAAACGAATGAAAGGCATTGGCCCTGAAACAAATAATCCTCTTCATTCAAAAGTCAGCTGGATTTTCAGAGCAAAGTATAAATGAACTAGTCTTTCTGATACCTTTGTCAAAAGTGGGGAAAAAAATGGAGCTTTTTTAAAAAAAGTCACTTCAGTGCCATAAAATGTCTTTTCAGTTCTCCTTAGAGTGCAAAGTTCACTTACATAATACAGACCAATTACAAATGTTATTCAGTATAATACCAGTTGGATCATAAGATGAATAAAATTATGAGCTAAAACAGCTCTTTAAATTCTGCATTTGTTGAAGAAAAAAAAGCAAAATGAGTTTAATTCCTTTTTCCCAGAGCAAGATGATATTTAGCCTGGATAATACTCCTGGATTTACAACTAACTATGTCAAATTATACTTTTCCTTTTTTTCCCCCTTCTTTAAATTGACTGCTAAAATGCACTGTGCTGCTGAGCGCTGTTTTTTAAAAGAAACTTGATAATGATTCTGGGGGCGGAGAGGTGTGTTCCACCTTTCAGAACACTATACCTTAGGTATAAGAACACTTGTTTTTAGAGTTACATTTAAGAGGAAGGTTAGTATGAGATTCTGCGAAAGGGATGTATACTTCCAAAACAAAGAACCTCCGATCAGTGTTGAATTGACGTGGTGATGATGGGCATTCTTGTCTTGTTGCTGTTTCTCCATTTGGGGTAATGATGCTTGTTGTAAATTTGTTTTGTTTTTATTTTTGTTTTTGAATAGATTAACTTTATCAGGTTAGGGAATTTGTCTTTTAAATCACATAGTCATGTTGAATTTTATCAAAAGTTGAAAAAATTTATCTATTGGGATGATCATATGGTTTTTGCTTATAATGTCCTAGGTGGAAGTATTTATATATTTTAAAAATCAAGCCAGCCTTACATCCTTGGGGTAAACCCAGTGTAGCTGTGATATTTTTGGTATACATTGATAAATTTAGCCAACTAATATTATATTTAGAATTTCTACATCTACATTCATTAACAGATTTTATTTTTTATTATTAACCCATTTTCATAATTGAAATGGGTCAATAATATTATTTTCTTATGCTTTATCTTGTACTTTCTTATACTTTGCTGTCAAAATCACTGGCGTCAAAATGAGTGGGGAATATTCCCTCTTCTGTTCTTTATGAGTTGTATAAGTTAGAATGATCTAGTTCTTGAATTTGTGAGAAAATTTACCTATGAATTTATCTAGGCCTGACGTTTTCTTTGTGGAAAGATTATTATTGATTTCCTCAACTTCATTAATAGTTATAAAATTTTCCAAGCTTTCCATTTCATTATATATCAGTTCTGATAATTATATAAATTTGTATGGGAATATGTCCCTTTTATTCAATTTTTCACATTTATTGACATAAACCAGCTGATTGTGTTTGCTTGTTATCATTTTAGTTTCTATTGTGTCTGAGTTATCTCACCTTTTTATTTATCTTTTTTCTTTTTTTAAAAGTAGTCTTGCTAGTGGATTGCCAATTTTGTAAATCTTCTTGAGAAACCAACTTTTAACTTTGCTGAATCTGTTGTTTCCTGCCGCCCCACCCCATTTTGTTGATTTCTATGTGCTATGATTTGGATAGTTGACCTCTCTCAATCCAACGATCTGCTAAACCCAGAGTTTCCCACAGTCTTTGTGCTTCAGCATCTGCCCTGTCTTACTGGAGGATGGGCTTGATCTCAGGAAAGCCAGATCGGGGCAGCTGAGAGGAGAAGGCAGACAGAGGGGAGTGCCTGAGCTCTCCCAAACACTTCTTTCATTCGAGAAAAAAATATCATTTAAAAAAAATATATATATATATGTATGTATGTGTATATGTATTGTGCGTATATAACTATCTTTGTGTGTGTGTGTATATATATATATATATATTTTGATATATAAGTAGACATATGGTTATGAAGTATTTATTAATACACACGTACATATGCACATACATGAGAGGAAAACCAGTATAAACAGGATAAGCTCTTCCAGGCAGAAGACCTAGGTTCTAGTCCCAGCTCTGCCACTCTGGGTCCTCCTTTTTTTCATTAATTGTTTCATTTTTGTCCTAGTATTTCCCATATAGAGGTGAATACTTCCTGATTCAGAATTTAGTGCCACTGGGGTTTTGCACAGCAACTACTATTTTAAACCTGACTAGACTTTTAAATATGGATTATGATTATGAAAGAGTTTTCAAGGGGGGAAAAGAAATTAAATATGTCAAATGATACCGAGAGGTCAAGTCGCATAAGAACTGAGAATTAACCTTTGGAATAATATGGAAGTCATTGGAGATCTTGACAGGAGGCTTATTAGTAGAATGATAGGGGTGATGTCTGGTTGGAGAGTGCTCAGGAGAGAGTAGGAAGAGAGGAATTGGAGACAGTAGATATAAATCATTCAAGGATTTTTGCTGTAAAAGGATGTAGATAAATGGGGTCACTAGAGAGGTTTTTTTTTTAAAGAAGGGAGAAATTACTACACATCGTTTGCTGATGGAAAAATCCAGTAAAGAGAGAAAAATTGATGATGTAAGAGATGTACAAGTGGGGAAACTGTCCTTGGATAGGAACATGAAGTTCATCCGTAGTGACTAGAGGGAAGGAGAACTTACGGCCAGATGCTGGTAGGTATGGATGGAACCTCGTCACTGTTCCCTCCTGATTTCTTCTGTTCTGAGCAATACATTAATAGAAAGCCAGGTTGTTGGCTGAGAGTGTGAGTAAGGAGGAAATGCAGTTTTGAAGAGAGGAGAAAGTGTGAAATAGCATAGGAGAGAAGGAGAAGGAATGGGCTAGAGAAATTTATCAGGATCTCGCCAACTTGAAGTTAGTAACTATGAATTAAATGAGACCAGTGAGCGTAAATAAACTGTGTGTATATTTATATCCATGTTCAACAGCATGAATGAAAAGTAAATAAAGCATTGGACTTAACAAATTTAGGTTTTTGTTAGATGGTACAAAAAGAGAGGGGCAACGGAGTTGAGGATGTTTACAAGGAAATGGTTACAATGATGAACATAGAGACTAGACTGCATAAGAATGAAAATGTGGACATGCAGGGTATAAGGAACCATAAATCACTGGGGCAATCAATGGATGGTAGTTCCAATCAAAGGATTGTTGAGCTGAAGTATTGGAGAGAGTAAGCTGGTAAACCAGGAGGTGCTCAGTGGAGAGTGACAAGTTTGAAATTCAGATTTTAGAAGACTTGTTGTTGTTATTGGTGAAAATGGGTGGAGGACAAAATCTGTAGAAGAGAAATCACAGCCCAGGTGTTCATCTGTATGGAGATTGAAATCAGCAAGACTTTTGACTAGTGTGGTATCAGAGAGTGTGATAATAAACAACAAGCTAAAATTTTCAAAGAATTAAGGGGAATGACCAGGAGAGCTATAGACGAAGGGAGGGAGATGGCAGTCAGATGACGTGAAATTCAGTCCTGGGGCAAGAAGGAGGGAAAGAAGGATACCTATTCCACCTCCAAGCCCAGTGATAAATAAGGTGTAGGAGAAAAAACAGCGATCACTCGAAAGGGTTCCAGAGGAAGTCATTTCCCCAGAGAGGGTCAGATTTTAGTTAGAAGGTGAAGGGTACTTCCAGATGTAAGATATTGAGGGTACAGGGAATTTTTCTGTTAATCAACCTGGAGTTTCAAGAGCATTGGGGAGGGTTTCAGAGGCTGGAGAAGGGTGGGAGATGGATTCAACAAGTAGGCTATTCAGATGTGGCGTTGTGTGGATAAGGAGTAACTTTAAATAATAATCAGTATGTTTTTTAACTAGTACATCAGAACTTAGACATACAAGTAAGTGCCAGAGGGTTATAGTTTATTATCGGTAGTGCTGAGTTTGCTTAAAATACTATCAGGGATTTAAACAATTTAAAAATTTTTTAAATACAGATATAAATATAGAATTTTATAACTGGAAAGGATTTTAATTATACTGCTTATTCCCTCGTGTTTTATTTATCTTGGTGTCCCTGAAATCTGTCACAGTGCTTACACAAAATAAGTGCTCAATAAATGTTTGTTGAATGAATAAGTGACTCAGTCAGTAATCCAGTCAGTCGGTCATGTTCAGCCATCTCCATTGAATGAGGAGGAAAATCTGGTCCATTGTTCAATATGGTGTCCATGTTCTTTTAAGGGAAGTAAATCTGTACCCACTGGGGGGAGGGGCGGAGATTTGGCTTTTGGAATCAGCCCAATGTCAGCAATGTCCTTCAGAAGCAAATCTGGTAAATCCAGAGAGTAATACAATTTTTGATCAAAGCAAAATGTGCATATGAAGTAATGAAGCTGATAAACTGATTCTGAAAGTAATTTCAAAAGAAGAATCTCCAAAATGAATTACTAGAATAAATTTATGTATCCCAAAGTAACTATATTGAAAAGAACAGGTTTTTTTGGGGGGGGTATGCACATTTGAACATGTCAGTTATTTTAAAATTTTTCACAACTTTGTTGGCAATCTAGTAATAATAAATACTTTAGCCTCAAATGTTATCAGACTTCAGTTATAAATCCTAAAAATCATTCTGTCAACAACAAATCAACAACTCCTACCCCAGAGTTCCTGCAAGAAAGTGATGACAGGTTTGAGAATCACAACTGAACAACAGCCTTGCTGTGAAAGCTAAGGGCATGCGGGAGACAGTTCATTTGGGGCTGACTGTGGTGGTGGAAAGGGAGATATGAGGAAGAAAAACAGCAAATGCCAATACCTAGAAAACAGGAAGTGTTCTGTAAATGGTGTGAACAGACTGCAATTTCCCCCCACCCCTATTGTGTGAGCTTTGGGGGCTGTTAGAAACTCCAGTTTCCAAGTCCAGAGATAATTGTATTTCTGGAGCTCTCCTGCCCTTTAAGTTGATCTGTTTTTGGCGTGTTAGTCTTGCTTCCTCCTCCTCTTTTTCTAAGCCAACTGGTCACCTGAAATGTCTTCCCATTCATTGCCTGGGGAAGGGGAAGAAGAGGCTGGAGTTTCCTTAAATTTCTGGGTCCTTGGCTTCCAAGAGTGGTACCAGGGAGCAGCCGTCCTCTGACACTGCTCATTACTCACCCTTCCAAACTGACACTGGCTGGGCGCCCAGTGGAGAATGTGTTACCTTCACTCCATCCGATACCTATTCATATTTTTTTTTTCTATGGCACAGAAACACTGTTAATGATTATCCATTCTCGTCTGTATGGGAGTAAATTTATTCCCCAAAATGGAAGGACACATTATTTTACTCCCTGCAACTTTGAAATTCTATGTCGTTCACTTAATTGGAGAATATTGGAGGCCGTTTGTCAGAAAGCCTGACAGATGCAGCCATTGTGAATCATACTCTGCACAAAGTGCAGTCATCCCTGTAGCATTTGTCAGCATATATTCTTTATTCCTTTAACTTTCAAATGAAAATTTCGGTTAGATTCCAGCTTCCCTCCGGTTGCCTCTGGGAGCCCAGTGCTGTCCTCTAACCTCATCATTTTTAAATTGAAGATCAAAGAAAGGTGTTTCGAATAGTCAGATAATGGAGGGGACAAGCCATAAAAATAACTGGCATTGTTTTAGGGACTGCAACACTATTGTGTTTCTCTCCCTGTATCAGCTCCTTGAGAACTGAAACTGCATCTTAATCCCCGTGTTCGGCACCTAGCACATCTTTATCTATGTCTGGCATATGTTTAGGGATTTGCCAAATGTTTGCCCAGAACTTTTAGGCATAGAACCATAGCATCTCCTATCCCTGAACTATCACTCAACAAGAAGAAAAGGGACCCTGCAGCAGCTGATGGAACAGAAAGATCAAGAGTCCTGGTGTTTGATTTTGCAATTAATTAGCTATGAGAGCTTGGCTAATGGACATCTTCTCTGGGTCTCAAGTCATCTCATCTGGAAAAAGAGACTGGATTAGATCAGGGGTTTGCAAATCCTTTTTAGCCATTAAAAAAACCTTTTTTTCAAGCAAAATATTTCAAAGAGACCAAATGTCTGAAACAGATAAAATTGTATGTGTGGTGGACTTGGATGGTAGTTTGTTCCCTTGTCCCCTTCCCCACCTGTAGTATTTCTGTGGAAATCCTGCAAGACTATTTCTCAGCCCTGGCTAGACCTGGCAACCCCATATGGTTGCCAGATTTAGCAAATAGAAATACAGGACACCCAGTTAACTTAAAATTTCAGATAATTTTTAGTATAAGTATATCCCATGTATCTATTATATTTATAAATATGTAATATATATTGTATTTAGTATATTACTTAAATTCAAAACTCCCTACCCATGGAGCTATTAGCAACTGAATTCTAGACCGATCAGAATTTGTGTTGGATGTCCCCGTCAATATTTAAAAGCTCCTCAGGAGATTCTAACATGGGAAATGGCAGAGACCCACTGCGCTAGCTCTTAGAAAAGCACAATGTGAAAACCGAAACAAATTGTTTCAAAAAAAACTTCTACTTCTAAAACCGTGTGCTTCTGAGCATTTCATAATTTGTGATGTCAAAAATTTAGGAGAAAGATCGTTTCTTCTTCATTGCCTGGCCCAGCATATAGCGTTGAACATAGTTTGATATGAATAGGTGTTTATTGACAGAATAGAGTCATGACTCCCCACAAAGAGAGATGGCTTAATATTGTTCTGTTGTGTCCAGAAGAGCCATGGTCCCCACCTTACAGCCTGAACGCATTACCTACCCCTGCCAGAACTGGGCAGCACCCTTCATGAGACACTGTCTGCGCTTTTCGTCAGGATTTCTATAACTCTCTGCTGTGTCCCATAAACAGAGAGTGCGGAATGGAGGAGTGAGCTGCCCCCACCACTCCACGGAGGGGGAAGACCTGGGTGTTATTTCCAGCTTCGCCACCATCTGCTTTTGTGATTCAGTTTCTTCTACATAGAGGGGATAATAACAAAAAGAGAATAGCTGCTATTTCTTTTGCTTCTACAACGTGACGAGCAAACCCTTTGTGTATATTTTATGGTTAATCTTTATAGAAGTGATCCTCAAACTTGAGTGTGCCTCAGAGTTTCCTGGAGGGCTCGCCACGATGAATACGTGCGTTACTGGGCCTTAGCCCGGAGTCTCTGGCTCACTGGGCCTGGCTGGGGCCTTAGAACTTGCATTTCCAACAAGTTCCCGGGTGAGGCTGATGCTGTGGGTCTTGGGATGACATGTGGGGAGCTGCTTCACAGCTACCCTGTCTTCTTCCCGCATCCTAAATATAATAAAACTGAGACTCAGAACAGTTAAATAACTTGTCCAAAGTGACACGGCCAATGTTCACACTCTAGTCCGCCAAATACGGCTGCCTTTTGTGTTCACAGTAATTTTGAAGACTAAAGCAGGTAGTACATTATAATTTTGCAATGGTGCTATTTTGATTTTTAAGAATAAAAAAGACAGAACAAATTTGGTGTTTTTTAAGCAGGAAAAATGAGCAGGCGTCTGTGTATGAAGGGGCCCTAAAATGTGTGAACTCCAAAACCCAGCAGATTGGTTGAGAAAACAGTTCCACACTACTGAATTACGGTTGGAAGTGGTTTTGTCCGTTAGAATTTATTATCAGTTCATAAAGACATGGTCTGCATAAACCATTAGCATACTCTTGCCTGTGAAACGGCTCAGAAGTAAGGAGTGAGTTCCTGCAGTGTGGCATACAGGCCAATAAATGGCACAAAATGACAATTTACTAAGGAAAGTTTCAAGCCACTGTTCATACTTTCCACATTTTAACAAGCAGGCAGAAAACTAAACCTACACAACTGTGATTAATCTGTTTTCAAGAAGAAAAAGTGAAAGTTTGATGGGAAGAAAAACGTTTTCCCTAACAACTAATTTGAAAACCAAAGAGACTCTCCCTTTGTCCTGTTGGCTTGGAAACAGCCATTTCTCTGTGTTTCTTGAATTCCTCTACTTTCCCAAAGGGTTTTGACTTTTATTTACATGAAAAGTCATTTCCCAGTTTTCTACAATCTGAAAAACAGACCAACTGTATAAAAATTGAGAAATGTCATCATGTATACAGTTAGCTTCCTTCAGGACATGGAGAAAAAGATGGGACCTTAAGTTCACCCACAGAAGCTTCTAGAAAGGTCACAAAAGCTCAACTGAAAACAATGATGCCATTTTTCTTTCTACTTACGTTAGTGTTACTTTCATTTATTGAGAAACCTACAGGTTTTCGGATGAGGAAATATGATCCAATATGACATTCCCTCAGAGGATTCAGCACTCTAAATAGCAAAGAATGACAAAGATGGCTGGGATGGTTTGTAAGTTACAACTATGAAATTTAAATGTACAAAACCTTAAAGTACGATGTAAACTCAGTGGCA